>QJNU01000377.1:0-73145 GCA_004154915.1 Monosporascus ibericus
CCCCCCCCCCCCCCCCCCCCCCCCCCCCCCCCCCCCCCCCCCCCCCCCCCCCCCCCCCCCCCCCCCCCCCCCCCCCCCCCCCCCCCCCCCCCCCCCCCCAATGAGGCTATACTTATTTAGGAGCCCCTTACCCACGTTCGTGCATCACCAACCAACCGCAGTTTCCAGGTACCTTAAGCGGCTGAGATGTGCCGAAAGTCTCCGCATCTTTGGGACGAACATGCTACCGTGACGCGGCAGTCCCACATCGCCTTGCACGAACTCCTGAAGATCGCCTTGACCTATGAAGGAGCTTGTCTACTGACGTCAACTGACGCCGTTTGCTTAATGGTGAAACTTGCAGGAAGCCGCCGATACGAGGCCTCCGTCCTATGGTGGCAACTGCGAATAGAATTTACATAAGTACGAGTAACTGATTTCGCTTTTCCCATCCTTCATCTGCACACCGTCGTTCTAGTCTTATCACCAAACCATCAACCACCAACATCAGCGTTTCCGAGAGCCACGCATATTCACTCGCGCCATCACCCATCTCAAACAAGACAAAAATAAACGCACAAATCAACATGCAGTTCACGACGATTCTTCTCACCGCTGGCTTGGCCGTTGCCAACGCCGTCCACGAACCCAGAATCACGGCAGCTCCGGCCCTCAAGGACGTGGCCAAGCGACAGGATGTGGGCACCGCCATTGACTCGGCAGGCGACGAGATCGGCTCCTGGGTCGAGGGCGCCTCTTCTTTTGCGAACTCCGTCGGTGAGGGCGTCTCTTCTTTTGCGAACTCCGTTGGTGAGGGCGCCTCGTCCGTCGCAAGCTCGTGGAGGGAGGATGCCTCTTCCATCATCGACGGTGCGCACAGCTCCGCCTCCACAGCCGCCCAAGGCGCCCTGAGCTCCGCCGGCAACGTCATCTCCTCGGCGCAGAGCGTCGCCTCCACGGCGTCGGGCTCGGCCTCCGAGTGGGCCTCCTCTGTAATCGGGAGCGCCTCGTCCGTCGCTGCCTCGGCCTCCAGCCAGATCTCCTCGGGCGTCGACAGGGCCCTGAGCTCCGCCACCGAGGCCCTTGAGAGCGCCAAGAGCGTCGCCTCCACCGCAACCGGCGAGGCCGCCGAGTCCGCCTCCGAGGCCGTGGAGAGCCTCGAGTCCGTGGCAGCTTCCATCTCGGAGACTGCCGCCAACCCCGAGGAGACCGGCGACAGCGCCGCTCCTGGCGGACACACGGAGCTGATGTCGCCGCTGCTCAGCATGGGTGCCGCGGCAGTTGCCGTCCTTGTCGGCGCGGTCCTGCTGTAGAGCAAATCATAAGGATTAAGGAATGAAGCGAATGAGAATACGAGCGTTGTGATTTAATTGGACCGTCAATAGAGTGGGGAGGTCACGGCTTGCATGGACTCGAACTAGACATCATGATACCAAGATAATAAATGTACCATAATGAAGCATCGGGCAAAGGCTTATTTGCCCTTTGATTTTCAGCGAGCCCCGTGACTTCCATGACTTCCGTGGACACTAGGGTTTTTGCTGTAAAGTTCTAGCACGATAGCTCTCAATAGGCTACCCAAGTCAGTTCTTGTTAGTAGGACACGTAAATACCTATGCAGATTGGTTGGAGACCGTGGGAGCTTGCTGGTACAGTGCAGTAATGCTAGGGGCTCGCGTATCGTGATAGTATTCGTGCAATAAACAATTGCTCCTTTCCGTGTTCTGATACCGCCTACGGCGGACCTTGATTGTATCGGTACTATTCCATTCTATGATGTCGTGTACTCTGGTACAACCCCGTCGAATTCTCGGTTTGACGGTTAGCCTTAACAATCCGCCGTTTAGAAGCGTTACTGACGCCTTTTAACTTGCCAACTCTGAAATTTACGCCCAAGTGACACCATAAAATCATACAAACGCTGAGCGGCGTAAGACGCTAGGGAACGTCGAGCGCTACGGTCCATCAGGGACGGATCGTCCCGGTCCTGCCTTCGAATGTCGCCAGGGGTGCCATTTCGGTAACCCAACCTCCCACGCTAAGTGGGTCCGTACGGATCGACCTAAGCCCAAGTACAAGTATAAAGCACGTTCACGACCGCTCCTGAGACTGCTCACCGGCTCTTGGACGGTGAGCATCCCTTCCGTACTATTTATCATTAGCCTAGTGACACCGACTTATCGACCATGTTTTTGACGGAAATGATGGAAATATGCCGGTTGTGAGAGAAGGGCACCGTACACGACGACATATGCACCTCTACCACAGTGTGCCTAGGTCGTAGCAAACATATGTCTGGGGGTGTCGCATTTGCTTACCTTTGCATGTCGTAATCGGGGGTAGTGTTGCAGAGTTCAACGCAATGTACTCGCTTCATACCCCGGGGTGACGACCAGCGCTTCTAGAAGCCCCCAGGAAGAGAAGGCCCCATGCACTTTCCGTGAAGGACAGCGACGTGCCTACCTTGCGGCCCCGGGCTCGCCTCATCCGTCTTCATACGAAAGCCGACTAAGGAGTGCCTGCCGGACGCCTGGACTAGGACTGATATCCAGGCGCGACCGGAATCCTCGGACGGCTTGATGGAAGACTTCACAGTGTCTTTTTGACTTGTCGTCCCCAGCAGACTTCATAGGCTACCCAAAGACGCGGTGTTCTCGATGGACCGACAACCGGGGAATCGCATTATTGGCGGCAGGGCCCACATGTTGCCCATCTGTTATGGAGACGACCAGTACCCGGCCAGGGGGTCCACGGAAGAAAATGGTTCCGGCAATAAACCCGAAAGACATCGATACCTAAACCTTTATTTCTAAACACTACGGTCGATTAAGAAATTCCGCGTTGGAAATGGACATAACTCCTTCTCATGAACAGGCTAATGGAAATTCCTAGTATCTTAGTGTTGTTGGTGTTGCATAACGACAACTGTTTATTACAGCATCTGGACAGGTTTGGGGAAGGTTTGCGAGTCAGGTGCATTTTCTTCCGTGGACCCCCTGCCAACCCACACCTTGTCCATCGGACATCGTTAACACAATCCACCCGAGTCGCTTCGTTGCGATACAGTACGGGTCATTCGGCAATAATGTATGACATCGAGGGCTAAGAGTGTCTGTCGGTTGGATCTCTTGGGACGTCTGGAGTCGAATCCTATTGGGTCCTGACGCAACCTCGCGGCACAGTCCCTTGACTTTGCATATAACAGAGTGCTCGATTGTGCCCACACCGATGCCTAAACCAGACCGTATCCCGCGACCTCCAATGAAGAGTCAGCCGTCAGCTTCCACTGGAGCCAACATGTCTCCAGTTGCGGTGGTCAGAGCCCTATGTCTGTCCCTCAGGCGACGACAGATTTGGCTAAGGATGTTTTTTTTTTCCCCAACGATGATGGTCCCTCCTCTGTCTAGCTCCGGGCCCCTTGTTCTTTCTGTGATCCCTGCATGGGCTTTATATGGTGGCTAACGCAACCGGACCCGCGGTAACTCCTTTTCAAAAACGAAGCTTGCCGACGTGTGCCTCTACTGCTGACTGGTCTCCTTGCATCCGACCTGTTTCTACTTCGTAACAGATTTCCTATCCATATCCCTTTAGTAGTCATGGCACAACGCGCCCCAATCGAGTCCTACGTTGCCGTCACTCCAGTTCCTGATCTGGGGGCGGATGTTTACACAAATGAAAGGTTCGTGCGGATAGCCTCCTCATACGTGACATGTCGGCTTACAAATCCCCAGGTCGCTTTCTTCGCAGAAGGGGCGCGAGTCCGTGTTTGGCGGCCTGTTGATGTCCCAGGCGATATCAGCGGCAAGTGCAACCGTGCCTCAGGATTTCTACGTCTACACTTCGTCATCTTCGTTTCTACGCCCAGCTACGCGGGACAAGATCGTGTACCGCGTCGAGCGCCTCACCGAAGGCCGTAACTATGTGACGCGCCAGGTCCGCGCGGTGCAGCGCGCCGCCGATGGCTCTGATGATAACCTGGTTTACCTCGCCACCATATCCTTTCAGAGTAAAAAGATACCGACAGGCAAGGTCCTGGACTACGCTGCTCCCCCGCCCGTTCTCGGCAACGTGGTGCCAGACGATATCTCAGAGCACGCCCATAGGCGGTTCTTCGAAAACTACCAGTCGGGGTCGCTCCAGGCATTCAAGCCCGAGGACGAGCCCTTCGACTGGCGCCCCGCGAGGCACACGTTAACGAGAGACCCGACGGAGTATCGAGCGACGGGGTTTTCGCGGTCACGGCCTCTGTCGGACCACTCCACGGCCGTGAACCTGGCAGCTCTGGCGTACATGTCAGACGAGATCCTGCTGGGGATAGCGATATTCGCGAATCCCGAGGTGGTGGGGCCGCAGAGCCGCAACGTTGCCATGGCCGCCAGCCTCAACCACCACACCTGGTTCCACGACCCGAACGTCCGGGTCGACGAGTGGATGGTGAGCGAGCGCTGGACGTCCTGCGGCGCGGACGGGAGGACGCTTATTCATCAGCGGATATGGGACTTGAAGAGCGGCCGCTTGGTCATGACGTGTACACAGGAGGCTCTGATACGGCTAAAGACTAGTTCTAAGCTTTAAAGGCGATATAAGTCACGAAATAGCATGTTATACTGAGTGGGTTTAGACAGGTGTGGGCTGATGCGTATTCATCGGGCATATAGTTAGTTAAAGATTGGGACGGGTAGCTTATGGGACGCTGCATGACTAGAATTTAGAACAGACACAAATATCAAGGCCTGTTAATATTAAGTGGTTTATGATGTAAAGTCCCCCATCAAAGTCCCCTGACTATCCCCGGCATCCCGCGCTTCGGCCAGACCCCGCTGCTCCTCGGCTCGGACTGGAAAGCCCACGCATCTTTTCTTAACGATCAAGTTCACCACTCAAACATACAGTCTCGGAGTTAAGGCCGAGGAAACGGTTGCTTGCTCGCGAATCCGTACCAGGCGCTATATAATCTCGTGTTGTAGCAAGGCGACTTAGGCGTCCTATCTCCATGACGATATAAAGGCATATAACTTGCCGTGCATAATATGCATGCATTCACTGATATAACCCAGAGCCTGTCTTTAGCGGTGTCCGCAAGCTAATGCTTATAGAAGAATGTGCGCCTCCTGGCTCAGTACATGTCAACCATGATTGAGTTAAGACTCCGAGGAATGATTAGGGCGGGCCAAGGTTAAGATGTCATGGATTCCTCACAATAGGTTACTTCGGGATGAACCTTGACCGTAAGCGCCTCGGGGTGTATTTTGGTCGGAAACGTGCCATCATTTCTCATTAGGTTGGACTCGCAACTACTGGAACTCTTTTAACTAGCGTTGAAATCAAAAATCGCCAATGGACTTCCCGATTCTTAAACGGGTCATTATTGAAGACCGCCCCGACAGTGAGTCGTCAATGACTGACACATCCAAGATCTCACGCTTCTAATCATAGATATCCACCACCTGTTGTTCATCCATTTGGTCGTCATCATCATCGTCATCATCATCGTCGTCACCATGGTCGTCCTGACCCTGCAAGCGGTTACGGCGCAGGAAGTCCTTGAAACCGCGGCTCATTTTGACGACATGGCGCAGGTGCTTGTCGGTGACCGTGACCCTGTCGACCTCGTCCTCAGCGGCGTCGGCCTCTGCCAGAGCTACAGCGGTCTGAAGCGCGTTCCGTATCTCGCGGCCGTTCCAGCGCAGGCCCAGCACGTCTTGGCTGTCGTAGGCGTACTCGCGCGTCGAGACGCTGACGTGCACCTTGCCCGCGCTGTCGCGCTCGAGACGCTCGAAGCTGTTGAGCCAGATCTTCTCCCGGTCGCCGTCCGTCAGGGGCTTGTAGTGTAGTGCCACGTGTATGCGGGACGTGAAAGCTGAGTCGAACGTCTGCACCCTATTGGTCGTGAGGAACAGGACCCCACGATAGTACTCGAGTGCGCGGAGGAAGCTGAAAACGATATGGTTAGTCTTCTTCGTAGGTAGGAAGAGACGAGTAGGGAAGAAGCGCCGAAAGGGGAAGAATCGACATACATCGACACAAGGCCGTTTCGAGTGATATCTCTCGACCGGCGGGTCTCGAGGTAGACATCTGCCTCATCGATCAGGACCATAGCACCGAACCTCTCACCAAGAGTAAGGAAGTATTCGAGGTTTCTCTCCACTGATTCCGACCAGGTGGTTAGGTCACCGCTTGTCAGCGAAAGAAGGGGTCGTTGCGCAAGCTCAGCCGTGGCTTCCGCCGTGCAGGTTTTGCCCACGCCGGGAGAACCGTGGAGGAGGAAGATCCTGCCCTGCCCCTTGTTCTTGATGAAGTCGCTAGGCAAGCCGCTAGACCAGGGGCTCACACGGCCATTCGCGCTCGCGAACCTGCCGATGAGTGCCTTGACCGTGAGCTTGATACCGTCATCTAAGACGAGATGCTTGAAGGCCTCCCTGTCGAACTTGATCTCGTGGAGACGCTCCACGCTGAAGTGGCCCCAGCGGCGTTCGTTCAGGATGAATCCAGAAACGATCTTTGACAAAGCCAAGAAGTACAGGTCCGAGGCTGGCGGGTCATTGTAGGCGGGGTCCAAGTCCTCGAACCCTACGAAAGGACTCAGCTTCTCCGTAGAATCATCTTTGCTGCATGCACTACATCCACAGCGGGGAGCGAAGTAGGGCAACTGATCCTTGATGGGAGGCGGAGACCTGAGATGGGCGCGGCGTGATCGTCTGCCAGACCTGTAGCTTCCTGGACATTGGTCGAAGTACTTCGAAAACCCTTCGCAGTCAATGACAACCCGCCCGTTCATGTAGCCAGTTGCCCCGGTCGGATAAGAGTCTTCATCCTCGTTATCCACGATATCCTCCTTCTCCACTAAACCGCCGTCATAAGACATGTACACCTTTGCACGTAGTGTTAGCGAAGGCTCATACGCTAGGCGCAAGATAACATTGGGGTGGGAGGCGTTCGTGGTGCGCGATCACCTCATCGCAGGGAGACTCACTGGACCTTTCGTCAGCTCCCAGGCAATTTTGCCTAGCTTGATCTGTTTGGCAGCAACATCAGAGGGAGACATGTCGCCGTCCTCGCCTCTGAAAAACCGCTCGGGGATGACTTGCAGGCTACTGATAGCTTGTTCTCCAGTGAACGGCTCGATCGTGAAGACGTACACTAGACGGACGAACCTATCCACACAATACGAGATATTCCAGCAGTTAATCGTACAAGGACGGGGGCGTTCCTCGCTGCTTCGCGACGGAGTAACGACACTGGACACAACGAATGGGGTCCATTTGCTGTGTTTCTCCGCATAGACCACGGAACCCGGTTTCAGTAGAAGCCAGAGGTTGTCGAACGTGGCCTTGGGGGTGTCACTGTTGTGGCGCCCCTCCTCCTCCCGGATCTGCTTACCCAGAGCCTTGTCAAGGAACGAAAGCAGGACGTCAATATGCTTCGCGGTGGTGAAGGCATATTCCTCGTCGTGCGTCTCCGGCTGACTGACCTTATACCTGGCAAGGGCAGCACGATGGTGGATCAAGACTCGATAAGGGGCATCGATTCTGACACTGTCGCCGATGAAACTCGTATCGGGATAGTAGCCTACCACGGCCTTGAGCGCATTGATGAGATGGACGGAGTTGATTAACATGATGGTGTCCTCAACATTGGCAATTTGCATATCCGAGTCATCATCATTTCGTGAATAATCGGCGGCTGGGTAGTGCCTGCTGCGAGGGTGGTCAAAGTGGCCAGGATGCAGCCGACGGTCACGCCAGCCCCGATTCGACCTGTCGACAACCCGGGTTGAAACCCTCGTCACGATCTCGAGAATCGGCTTGGGCTTTCCAGGAGCTACGCCTTCCCCAGAGTCGCCATCCAGTTGGATGTCCATCGGCTCAGCACTACGGCGGACTAGACATCGGTCAATAAGTGCACCAATCGTCTTGCTTGGTAGAATGCCAACGGAGACCTTACCATCGACGGGTTTCCCAGCCCAACCCTGGTACTGCAGGACGTAACATACGTCGGGAACTTCATCATCAGCGAGTTCTCTCGCCGTGCTGCCACTAGCAGCCGATCTAGCGATCAGCGCCTTCAAGCGCTCAATGTTTCTCTCTTCGCTCGACTTGAAGTCCTCATGCGACGGCTTGCCGACTTCCTCGAAAGACGTGACAGAGCAATTGTCATCCATGATTTCAACTGGCACTCTTGCTTGTGGTGACGTGCCTACAATTGGTGATGGCGAAAGCAGACCGAGTCCTAAGAAGAAGACTGTGAGTTCTCTATAACTATAGTTGCCACAATTAAGCTTTACAATAGGGGTTGTAGGTAGGTCACAGCTAGGTATCCATGAATACCCGTGACCAGAGAAAAGACGAATGAAGAATCGAAGTACAATTGGAATTTAAAAATGTTTAAGAGAAAAAAAAGTCCCACTGGCAGAGAGTCTATTACGCCCGATTATATAGCATAGGACGGCTCGGTCTCAACTCTGTGCGACATGGTGAGACAGCACTGCCTGCCTTGCTGCCTAGATACACATGCACGATTGGCGCCAATTAAGCAGTCTAAATGCAGGTCGTAAGCCATATCCTCTATGTGGCGCAGCTGACATGGACGTGTAGGCCTTGGATAGGGCTGAGACTTGGTCCAATTAGATTCAAGACCGGGAACAACTCCATGTAATATAGTAGGCAACCCGCGAATGCCTGGAGGAGCGAAGTAGAGCGAGGGGAAGCTTACCCGCTGCCGTCGATGCCAGCAGATCGCAATTTATCACCAACCGTCGGTGCAGTTTGAGTCTGAGCTCTTGACTGCCCGTTTGGGTGTAGAGCCAGGCGCGTCTCCAGGTCGACGATACCAGTTGACTTTGGAAGTATCTTCCCGGCAATTCTGAAGGGAACGAATCACTTCTTACTAGGTCAGGGGCTGGACCGTCGAAGTTACGCCGCGATGTGCACATCCACTCGAGAACCCCGTGCATCCTTTCACCTTAGTAAATACAGCTGTCCAACGAGCCATCGCCCGAACTCGACGAGGCGGAGGCTGCAACCCGATCATAATTGATTGGGGACAGTTTTGAGGAACGCGGTAGAAGCTTAATTGCATGCCCGCATTGCCGTCTTGTGTGTATGCCAGCAGCAAATACGATTTCGTCAATGACCATCCCATTAGATCACGAATGGATAACAGCCACGGGGTTGGAAAAAGGCTCAGGGCATGGACTACATTACAGTAGGCATAACGGCGAGGTGGTTAATACATATACAGATGGAATATGGCGAATAATTGGGATTTTGCAGTTGGTTACCGTAATAAACTAGAGCTAGGGCACAGGAACACTTTCTCGGTTGCAGCGCTAACTAAACAGGTGGTGAACGGGGTCCGCGTTCGACTGCACTAAACTTTTATGAAGTCTAATTTAACGTCACATGACATGCATCCGTCGGTTGATTAGTCTAGTGGTCAGGACGTGGGATTCTGAGTCGTGAACCAGAAGGTCACACACGTAAACCCCTTGAGAATTCCCGAAGCCCCGGTTCGATCCCGGGATCGACCTTAAGCTTTTTGACTGGAAAGAACGCCCTTTTCCTTGAAGCTCGTTCCCCTATCTGTCATAGTTGTTTATATAGCCTATTATCAGTCTTATTTATATAGTGCACATGCCTTCATTTCAATATTCGGTCGGATTCCTATCCCGATTCCCCTTTACCTCGTTTCCCACAAGCGCCCTAGCAGCGGTGCCATATCATCGACCAACCGACCGACAGACCCCCCTTTCGCAGCTACGAAGATCGACGTCGCATCAAGCACAATTAATCAATCTGACGTCAGTCAAACTTTTTAATCTCCTGTTGAATTCTCATAAATACAGTGAATGCCCCCTGCTTATACCAACCGACGTTTGCTACCTCTCGACAAGAGCACACCCACCCACCACCGCAACCGCGGTGATGATGTACAATGATAACCACCTACTCTACAATATGAAAGCACTTGCGCTAAAGGGGCGAGGCACGTACGCTCATGACAATAACACCCAGCCAGGTACAGTATTCAATCAACCAGCTTGCTTCGCAGGATAAAACAAGAGTCAGAAAAGACGACGCAGAAACCACCAACCAGTCCCCCCCACCGGCTTACCTAAGAAACACCCCTGAAGTGACTCGTTCGTTTCTGCATGTATCCATTCGTCCATCCATCAATGAAAAACATTCATCCGTCAATCCGTCGGTCAGTCCACGCATCGCATTGCATCCGTCTGTTCGTATATTCATCCATCGGAAAGGAATTCAAGTCGTACCGGTCCATCAGTCAGTCGTGCACTCGTCGTTCGTGCCGAACGTCCAGCATTCTTCTTCGTCAGATTCCTTCGTACGTCCCATTTGGGCCGGTCCCCGCACAAGCCAAGCGACTCCCTTCCATTCTCCCCAGTATTACTCTCCGCCAACCCCTGGTCCATCCGTCATCCTCTTCATTACCCCCTCCGTGAGACGCCTATCTAGTAAAAGAAGCACCGCGCTCACTGGGTGCGGTAGAATTTCTTGTAGAGCAGGTGCAGCAGAAGGTTGACGTTGAGGCGTAGGTTGCCCTCGAACAGGTTGATGAACTGGTGGGCCTCGAACTGGGCCTGGAGGAGATCCTCGATGGGCATCAGGGCGCTGGCGCCGGGCATCTGGATGTGGCCGCGGCTACCCTCGAGCTGGAAGACGCCGACCTGGTCGCACGAGATGGTGAGGTTGATGCTGCCCCAGTCGCGGTCTGGCACGCCCTGCCACGCCACCACGACTCCCTTCTCTGCCAGTGCCCGCGTGCTGTACTTATACGACCCGAACTTAGGCACGCGTCCGGACCGCTCTAACTCCCGCTGGTGGTTGTATTGCTTCGTGAAGGGCAGGAGGAAGCGCTTTTTTCTATTGTTGGTTAGTCCTGTTAGCTTTCCGTCGAGAAGCCCGTCGAGTGGTGTAGGTGGGGCGAAATGTCTACGTACCCTTTGTTCTTCTGCAACGTTGCCATGGCTTGCTCGATATAGTCATCGTAGCTCTTGCGTTGCTGCTCGAGGTACTTGGCCTTCTCGTGTAAGTTTGCCAATGTTAAGCGAACACCTTCCACTTCTCGCTGGCGTTGGATCCTCCGACGGCTCTTGGTGCGAATGTCGAGGGCGATGGCGTTTAGTATATCTTGATAGAAATTTTGTTTCGAGATGCGGCCCAATTGTTCCAGGCGCAGGACGTTCTCGAGGGCGCAGCGTTTCATGTCATAGTAAGACATCCGAGTGACATCGATCATATGGGCGTCTGAGTAAGCCCCCTTGGTCCTGCTTTGGGATCCAAAATCTTCTGAGAGCAAGGCCTGCCACTTCTTCTCGTCTTCCAGCGTAGGCGGACGAACAAGGATTTCCAGAAGGTTAGTACCGGTCTGTACACGAATAATATACAGGATACAGCGCTTCGTTTCCATAAAGAGAGCCTTAACATCTGCCTCGGGGTCGTTAACGTCGTGCAGCTTCGGCGTAAGGAACATCTGAATATCTGTGGAGCCGGTTGCCGTCATTTCATTCTCGTTATTCTTTGCACTTCCCAGATCTT
Organism: Monosporascus ibericus; assembly: GCA_004154915.1. Lineage (NCBI taxonomy): Eukaryota > Fungi > Ascomycota > Sordariomycetes > Xylariales > Monosporascus > Monosporascus ibericus. The sequence continues at coordinate 11,538 of QJNU01000377.1, forward strand.
GCATGATTTCTCGCAGTAAGTCATCGCGGCTTGGACATATAGCTGGGAGTTCTTGGGCAATCAGAGTGTGGACGGCAAAGATGTCGCCCATCTTGATGTAGAGCGTCGGCTTGTTCTTCGCATAAAGGTCGTTGAACTCGTCGATGTCAAAGGTGCTTTCCGCATCGGGTACCGTAATGAGGTCGTTTGTAATAAGAAGCGCACGTTCAATCGAGTCCCCAACAAATGCGTTAAGGGGCTGCAAGTAAATGTTCTCGCCTCCGAACGGCCGGCCTGAAAAGATTTGACCCAATACTTTGGCAACCTCACCCAGGTTGCGCTTCTGCAAAGGACTTAACGACTTTTCGATCACGCCGACCTGCTCGGGGTTGACCAAAGCCGGTTGCAGATAGAAGCGCCAGACCCAGTTTGCGACGAGTTGTAGGATATGGTGTTGTGGCTCCCGCTGGAACCGCTGAGATAGCGCTTCGAACGTCTGTTGGCAGATGAATCTCAGACCATAAGGCATCCGAGGAAGCAACTCCTCCGAAGCGAGGAAGAACTGATCGCAGATCTCCCTCAGATCACGTAAGTGGTCAATGAAGAGCTCGCGCGTTTCTGGGTCCTTGATTGCGAGATCCCGGGGAATGTCCAGCGGCCTCTGGCTGGGCCGGCCGGTGCGAAGCTCTTCATTGTTGATGGAGGATCGGTAAATCTGCATGGGGTCGCTCTCCAGGTCCAGAGCCGGGTCCTCGATGATATTGTCCCGAATCAACGGGCCGAGAAGCTCCCGCAGATATTTCCTGTCCCGCGGCGATCGGGTGTAGTTGCTAAGCAGCTTCGTCCAGAAGAAATTTCCACGGAGATAATCTTGGAGCGTCTGGCAGTTCTGGACTTCTTCCCATATGGACCTGGTTATGAGCTTCAACAGGTAGTATTCTTCTCTTCGCTTTTGCGCGTAGCCGAAAAGGCCCATCATCAGGTGTTCGATGCGCTTGCATTCCTTTTCCGCAGTGCCCTGTTCTCGAATGCGTCTAAACAGCCGCGCTAGGTACGCCGGTTGTGTCTGAAGGTTGAAGAACAGCTGTTGGTATGACTCCAACTTCTTCCTCGAGCTCTTGTTCAGGGCCTTCAGATCGAAATGGTTCGCAGAGGCCATTGAGGAATTTGCGAGTAAGTTGCTGGCATGGCCGCCGAAGTTACTCTGGTGTCTGACAACCTCGTCAAGCGTGATTTTGTTCTTCACGAGCAGGGCAATCTTAATGTCGAGTTGATCGATGTACTGCTCAAGCATCTCGTTTTGCCGGACCTGCTGGACGACGGTCTTCCGCATGCGTTCGAACTCGATCTCTTCGTTGAAGTCGAAGTCGCTATCGTTGAGTAGGTGGACGAAGTTCTTCACCGCACCGACAGGAGGATTCTTGCCTGTTGTAAGACTCTTGTATGCTTCTCCTTGAAGTTTCGCGCGAACGAAGCTCTGAATCTTGACGACTTTCTGCATGTTCTCATCATAATGTCTCTTCTTCTCTGCGAACTGAGCTCGCACCATAAAGCCCCTGGCCCAGGATTGCAGTTCCGCGACAGCTTCTTCGTGTTCGTCCAGCTCGCTCAAGAGGTCACCGATATAGCTGCGCAGAAGCACAGCCCTGGAAAGCGCTTGTAAGGCGACCACCTCGTCTTCGTGAGACCGCAGTTCATCAAGCAATGAAAGATGCTGCTCCCTAGAAAGGTACCCACGGACCCTTGCCTGAAGATCCATGATTTGTTCCTCGTGGGATTCGAGGGTATCCAGATCAGCCGCTATCCGTTGTCGCTCCAGCATTCCCCGAGCGAATGATTGAAGGTCCAGAATAAAGCCCTCATAACTACTCAAAGCGTCTAACTTCCCAGCGATCTCACGGCGTACTGCGGCTGCACGAATATGGGCCTGTAGGGCACCCAGTTCCGAGGCATGTTGTCGAAGTTTAGCCTTTGTCGCTTGGATTCCCTGCCGAAGCAACTTTCCACGGCTAATAGTCTGAAGAGCCTCCCAGGTCGGACCGAAGGAATGCAGAGCTTCCTGTTGCCGGTGGATCTCATTCCTCACCAGCATCGCTCTGGCGGCGGCCTGCAAGCTAGTAATAGCTGGAGCCTCTTCTTGAAGCGAGAGAATATCATTTTCTACCCTCAACCTTGCCAGCATCCCTCTCGCGGCAGCTTGCAAGCCGGTAATAGCTAGAGCCCCTTCTTGAAGGGAGACGACATCATTTTCCATCTTCACCCTTGTTAACATGGCTCTCGCGGCGGCTTGTAAGCGGGTAACTGCTGGAGCTTCTTCGTGAAGAGAGATAATATCGTTTTCAACCCTCACTCTTTCCAGCATTCCACGGATCGCAGACTGAAGTCCTATTATGTGGCCGGTCATACGACCCGTTTGCTTCTGTTGGTTAGCAACCTCCTTTCGTGCCAGGAATCCTCGGAACACCGCCTGGATGTCTCGTACGGGCCCGGCTGCCCGTGATAATCGAGATTTCGTCTGGTGCACCTCATTACGAGTTTTCACAGCTCGTATCAAACTCTGCAGCATCGTGATGTCCTTCTCCTTACTCCTCCAGAACTGCTCCCTATGCATCATCCCTTTTCGAACGAGGAATCCGCGTGCGGCGCTTTGAAGATTTACCGCGAACTTCCGCATCTGTTGCCTATAGTCGACTATTTGGCGCGCCCAATCACCTCGCAGGCGTGATTGGAAGTCGATAATGAACCCTTCGACGTCCCAAAGTTGCTGCATAACATCGGCCAGTCGCATTCGGAGCACGGCTCCGCGTATCTGAGCTTGTAGATCAAGGATCATCGCTTCATTTTCGGAGAGTTCTCGATCGATGCGTTCCTCTTCGGTCTCTTCTGGTTCAGGGGTCGGTGCTTCTACACCGAAGTCGGCGCCCATGTTTCCAAAGCTGGGCATACTGACGCCAAGTTTATCCAGGCCCTTCTGCATGGCCTCGAGCTCATGGTGTTCGAATTCGAGCTGTCCGACTAGGTTGCCAATTCTGAAATCCACGATGCCCTTCCGGAACAGTAGCCAACTTAGGGCATGTATGCAGTAGATGACCTTGGGTATGTTTTTTTTCTCGTAGAGATCGATGAGCTCGAATCGGAACAGGTCAGGAAGCTCAACCTCGTCCAAGTATCGGAAGAAAATGGCCACATTGTCCCAATGCCTGGCTTGCAGGCGAGGCTGTCGGAAGATCCGGTACCTTCGAGTAGGATTCAGTGCTTCGACAACTTCGGCCAGCGTAACACCGTCTCTCAGCGCTTCCTCCAGCTCGACGATGGGTGGGATCTGCCGGTGGATGATGTCTTCAATCCATTCTTTTGCTTCACCTATGTGACAAAGATACTCGTAAGCCTGAAGAAATTGCCGCTGCTTGTCCATCCAGTTCCGTCCCTCGAAGCCATAACGGTCGGTCTTCTTCGCGCCATTCGCATTGGCCGCTCTCTGTAATCTTCGCCGCCCACGGAGACCAACCACCTCCTGGGCCGGAGACGTGATGGTGAAATCATCAGCCTCTCCACTCTGAGCCAGTGTAGAAAGAGTGCGCAGCTGGTTTGTAGAAGAGCGTCCTAATTGTTGCAAGTCGGGAGCGATGAAAGAGGAATGTGCTACTGCGCCAGGTGATGTCACGCCATGACTGCTCGTGGGCCGTATCGTGTCAGATCGGGTAAGAACCATAGAGGCGGGGCGTGCATTAGTCGATCGTGCCAGTGGAGTAGGTGAAGGTCGCTGCGGTAGATCGGACAATCCCACGAAATCAACGCTTTTGCCTCGCTCATGTTTAGGACGTGGAGGTGACGAAGCTGATGACTGAATATCTGAAGCGGCTGCCGGCAGGGGTCGGGCTTTAGAGGTAGGTGATGTGGTGCCATCATATAGCGAGAGCCTACCGATGTCGATGGTTTGCCCACGTTCGTGACGAGGAGATGCCCGCGGTGGTGTTCGCTGCGACGGTGGCGGCGGTGAACCGGATGCCGGGGCTTGTGGCAATGGCCTCAATGACTGTCTGGCCAAACTGTACATGCTCTCCGGGTTTGCCTTAAGCTCATCGTGTTTGCTGCATCGAGGTGTTGAGTGTCGCAATGCCGCCTCGCTCAGTCCACGTTTATGCCCGAAACCCAAGGCGCCAGATCCATGAGAAGTCACTGACGAGGGAGTACTATCACCTACGTCAGAGCTGTAGGAATATCCTGAAGACGCGGACGAGGAGGTAGTGGATGACTGTCGATTTATGGTGCTGACAGGAGCGTAGTCAGCAGTATATGACTGACGCAGAGGGTGTGGGCGGTATGACATATCGACGTCCAGAGGCTCTTTGCAACGCTCGCCCTTGAGCTTCCTGTTACTCTCGACTACTCAGTTGAGGGGCGCATCACAGCGCTGGAGCTGGAATAAATGTCGACCGCTATGGTAGATAAAATTAAACAACCCGGCCGACAAGAGCGTCGGGAATTCGAATCAATACTTGTATGAGGTCCGGGGTCGACTTGCAACAAGTTCCCAGAGCATGTGTGTTTTAAAGGGAATGGTGGTATCAAGGCGCGGTCAACGCATACATGCGACAACAAAAAAACAATTATTATAGTATCGTATTGGTGACGAACGGGAAAACCTCCAAAATTTCCAAACAATGAAAATAGGGACTGAGAAGCAGCGAGACTGCAGGAGAAGCAGCGAGACTGCAGCCAAGGCCCCACAAAGATCACTTTGGCCTCTTGTGGGAGGGCCGATATGGAACTTTCTTGCTGGCGGATAGCGATAACAGCCCGTTTAAGGAAGTTTGTTTATTTACTGACTGATCTGTGAAGAGAGCCCGAGGGAGCAACCGTCTGCCCAAGTGGAGAAACTCTCTGTGCCCCGCACTTTGCCTGCGTTTGAAGCCAAGACTGAGCTCTAGCCCTTTGTCAAGCAAGGTTACTCAGCCACATATGATAAAGCCACACCATCACCCTGATAGGGCGCCCAGATAAGCTCTAACATCTCCACTTGTGTCTACAGCTTGAGGCTCTATAATTGAAGCTTTGAAAAGTTGCTACTCAAGCGCGACGGAGAAATTTTCTAAACGATAGTGTGCCACTTCTGTACCTCCTCATGTTCCGAGCATCCTGCGAAAAAGGCAAGTCACGCACTAACATGCACGCCCCGCATTGTCCATTCGATCTTTCAGGGTCTCCAACAAAATTTTAGATAAAAAATTCTGGTGCAAGCCGCCGCCCATATTCTGATCTTCTTTCCCTTCTCTCGGGAAGAAGATCAGTGTTCAATTCGTCGTCACCAACTCGTCAAGCATAACTGTTCGACGTCCTCATCTTCGACCTCATTTGATTAGCTAGCTTTTATTCTCTCTTTAGCTTTTCATCTACATAAAAGAACCAAGATGCCGACCATCAACGGAACCGGCGTTGTCAATGGCAACACCACGTTCCTTGACCACCAGTCTGCTCTTGACGTCTTGAAGGAGTACGAGTCTCGAGATGGCCTGAGCATTGAGCAGCTCATGGACACCAAGATCCGTGGAGGTCTTACGTACAATGACTTCCTAATCTTGCCGGGCTACATCGGTTTCCCGGCCTCGGATGTCGTTCTTGATTCGCCCATTACCAAAAGGATTTTTATCAAGACCCCCTTCGTCTCTTCTCCCATGGACACTGTCACGGAGCATGAGATGGCCATTGCCATGGCTCTACAAGGTGGTTTGGGTGTCATCCACCACAACTGCTCCCCGGATGCTCAAGCCGACATGGTCCGGAAGGTCAAGAGATACGAGAACGGTTTCATCAATGACCCCGTCGTCATTAGGCCCCAGACCACCATTGGGGAGGCGAAGGCTCTCAAGGAGAAGTGGGGTTTTGGTGGTTTCCCCGTCACTGGTAAGTTTCTTCCTGCTATTTCGTTTAATCTATCTTTAGGCGCCGGAGATGTGGACGCCGCATCCAATGATTACAAACATAAATTTTTAACTTTCGTTCCACCGTATAGACAGCAATGTCATGGGGACTCAATTATGCTCTTTATGAAGATGTTCTTTACCACAGACCTGTCAATTTCTTCGTCTACCATGGCGAGCTGTATACTAATAGTATGGCTGTCAGAATCCGGTGAAATGGGCTCCAAGCTTCTCGGTATTGTGACCAACCGTGATCTCCAGTTCGAGGAAGATCTGAGCCAGACCGTCGAGAAGGTCATGGTGACCGACCTTGTCACTGCCCCGCATGGCGTCACCTTGGTCGAAGCGAACAAGATCCTGGCCAAATCCAGGAAGGGCAAGCTCCCCATCGTTGACAAGGACTTCAACCTCGTTTCTATGATCTCCCGCTCCGACTTGACCAAAAACATCCACTTCCCTCTCGCTTCGAAGCTTCCGGACTCCAAGCAGTTGCTTTGCGCCGCCGCCATTGGAACTCGGCCCGAGGATAAGACTCGTCTACAGAAGCTTGTTGACGCCGGTCTTGACATCGTCATCCTGGACAGCAGCCAGGGTAACAGCATGTACCAGGTCGAAATGGTCAAGTGGATAAAGCAAGAGTTCCCCGGCTTAGACGTCATCGGCGGCAACGTCGTAACTAGGGAGCAAGCTGCAAACCTGATTGCCGCCGGCGTTGACGGCCTTCGAATCGGCATGGGGAGCGGCAGTGCCTGCATCACCCAGGAAGTCATGGCCGTCGGCCGTCCCCAGGCTGCGGCCGTGCACGCTGTTTCTGCTTTCGCCGCTCGGTTTGGTGTGCCTTGCATCGCCGACGGCGGTGTCCAGAACGTCGGCCATATTGTCAAGGGCTTGGCTCTCGGCGCTTCTACGATCATGATGGGTGGCCTCCTGGCTGGTACCACCGAGTCACCTGGTACCTCGTTCGTCTCCCGAGAAGGAAAGCTCGTTAAGGCGTACCGAGGCATGGGAAGTATCGACGCCATGCAAGACAAGAAGGCCGGCTCAGGCAGCAAGGACGCCCAGGCAAGCAATGCCGGTACGGCACGCTACTTCAGTGAAGGCGACCGAGTCCTGGTGGCTCAGGGCGTCTCTGGCGCCGTGGCACACCGGGGATCGGTCAACAAATTCGTGCCTTATTTGGCTGCGGGCCTCAAGCACTCGATGCAAGACGCCGGCATGAAGAGCTTGAAGGAGCTGCACGAGGGTGTGAAGGAGGGTGTTGTGCGATTTGAGGTGCGTACCGCGAGCGCTCAACTTGAGGGTGGCGTAAACATGGAGAGCTACGAGAAGAAGCTTTACGCATAATGGCATGCTCATTAGGGAGATGAAGCAAGCTATCTAAGTTATTTGATTCGGGGAACAGGCATAGCGACTGCGTCGGGCGGGTGGTTTATATAGTTGAGAAACTACCAACCGAAAGTGATACCATAGGAATATCTGCTCTGGGTGATGAATACTGGAGCCTTGTCATTTTAGGAGTTCAGGACGGTGGGGAGGTCATGTCGGACTACGGCGGGCGGGCTCTCTGGTTGGGGTTGGGGTGGGCTTATACCATACGGCGCATTGCCTTTTCAAACGCGCAGGTTGATACATGAATGATTACGAGCACGATGACAGAAGAAGCGTTTGATGCGAATGGCGCCATGTTCTTCATATTCGTGATGTCCAGTCTCATGCATGCGAAACAATCGTAATTTGTCTAAATCACGAACGCCCGATGTCTAACCCCCTAGGAATGCTCATCTATGCAGGCGCTATGGGAAGAGCAATGCCCCTGCTTCGAAGCCAAATATCTTTTTCATGCCTAAAACGCCGCCCATGAATCCCCCCACATTCATCAATATCAAGCCATCACTCATGTATCTATCCAAGTGGCCCGTTGGTTAGTTCTCCATCGCAACTGTTGTGCTCAGTTCATTCCGCGTATCATGCCATTACGTCATTGCCGCCGATGCTCACCTGCCAAGGACCCGTACCCCTGAAACACAGAAGAACTCTTCAAGCTCCCCGAGAGCGGGAGGCCATCCCGCGCCGCCGGGTCCGGTACGATCCTGTCCTCCGGGACGTCGACGGCATCCAAGGCATCGCCCGCATTGATGGCCGTCCGGCTCGCACCACCGAGTAGCTGGACATCATCCCCGTCGGCGTCCTCCTCGTCCTCATCATTACCATCACTATCGTCGTCATCATCCACGCCGCGCCGGCGGCTCGGGCTCTCGCCCTCCTCGATCAGCCAGACGGGCACGGCGCCCAGCACGGCGGCGCCCGCGAGCAGCCACCAGGGAAGGCCGATGACACCGCGGCGGACGCCCCAGGAGAAGGCGGCTCCGGCGAGGGCGGGGCCGAGTGCCCTCCCGAGCGCGCTGAAGGTCGTCGCGAAGCCGTTGAGCGTGCCGAGCACGCTGAGGCTCGCCGCGCTGTTGGTGAGCAGGATCGTGGTGCAGGGGAAGCCGATGATGACGGCGAAGGCCTTGGTGCACATGACGGCGACCAGGGCGGCGTAGCGCCAGGTAGGGTCCGCCACGAGCACCGTGTAGGGCGTCACCGTGTACACCACAGGAAAGACTATGGCGCAACCCCGGAAGCACCGCAGCACGCCGAACCGCGCGCACAGTGGCGGGAACACCAGGAACTGGATCACGCCGCACACCACGCCGTACAGCGTGAAGATGGTGCCGATGCGCCCCGAGTCCATGCCAAACCCGCCGCTGAACACGAACGGCAGCCGCGTGTCACCAGCCCAGTCGCGGGGGCCCTCGTGCTCCGGGTAGTTCAAGAACACCGGCAGCACCTGGTCGTAGGCTACCGAGTGCAAGGCTAAGAATGTGTACGAGATCAGGTTGATGACCGACTGCCGCGTGAACACGGCCCGCATCGTGGGCGGTTCTACTTTCTCGAACCTCGGGTCTATCGTCGCGACGGGGCTGCTGGCCGCGGACGACGTCCGCCGTTTCGATGAGGGAAGCATGTCGGCGGCCAAGAGCGGAGCCGCCGCCTCGTCATCCTGGAAAGAGTAGCGTCGGTGCCGGTGGCCACGGTGGTGGTGGTGGCGTCCCCCGAGCGCCTCGCTGATGCGCGCGCCGACGGCGAGGCCCCAGTCGCGCGAGTGGCGCTTCGTCGCGAGCGTCTCCCTGAGGAACAGCAGCGCCGTCGTCAGGGAGACCATGAAGATGATGGACCCCATGATGTTGGGGAGCGCGAAGGGGTACGCGTTCAGGAACTTGCTGCCGCCGAATAGACCTGGAAATCGGTCGGCGGGTTTCGCGAAGAAGCCGCCAAACGCCGGGCCGAAGATCGAACCGATCGACCACACGAGCGGCATGATCGAGAAGGCTCTCGGTTGGAGTTCCTTCTCCGGCACCATCTCTGCCACCATCGTTCTGATGATCCCCACTGTATTTACGGTATCAGTAACACGCCTTAAGCTACGGAAGAAGCTTCGGTATAGCAGACATACCGTTTCCATTACTCGCGCCCTGAATCGCACGGATGACGATAGCCATGGGCAGGCTCGTCGAAACGCCCCATATCAGAAAGCACGCCATGGTGCAGAAAAGCCCGACTATGACGGTGGGTTTCCGCCCGAACCGGTCCGAGGCCCTGCCCCACGGCACGGCGGTGACGCTCTGCGCGAGCGAGAAGACGGCGCTCGTGGCGCCGGCCCACTTCGCGATGTCCTTCTTCTCGACGCCGAAGCTCGCGATCATCTCCGGCAGGTACGGAAACACGGACGTAAAGGCCAGCGGCTCCGCGAACCGCGCGACGGCTGAGTAGCAGTGCGTTAGCTTACAACCTCAAGAAAGGGGGCGGGTACCTGGTTGGTTCGTGCCGATGTCTCGTCGTGGTATCTCCCGTCATGGCGCGCCTGTTCGACTTCCACTCGGTGCCCTGTTTTCAAAAGTCTTTGGTGAGACGACGTCGACCACCGGTTGGCAATTAGGTGCGCAAAAAGCCCGATCACAAGCATGGGACTTCCGTTGAGCAGGCACGGGGAATGACCGGACAAAACAATTGGTGTATTGAACCTCCAACAGTGAGCATCTGTAAATCTACCGAATCCACGATTTTCACCCAAACTCCACCAGTCGGAGGCGACCCACGAACGTACCCGCCGTTTGACATCCTAGTGTCCTCGAAGCCATAGGCATATAGCATGGGCGATGACGATGCTAGGAAAAAGTTCGCGACTTACCCAATATGGCCAGTTGCTGGACTGGTAACTTCGGCTTGTGAGCCTTCATGGTGGTCGACTTCGAGTTGACCTCCTATAGCAAGTGCTGCAGAATCACCACACGGTAGCAAGGAACCAGGCAGCGGGAGGTCAAAAAGAACCCTATATGCCGAGAAATCTCTAAAAGCTCCTCTAAATACAGGACACAAGATTTAGAAGTCTAACAAGACTCTGCTCTGACGTATGGTAAATAGAGAAAAATCAGAAGAAGACTCAGGAATGCGTGGCGAAGGTGGCAAAGATAAACTTAAAGCGAACTGGCAGGACACCCTTCCATTATAATAGACCAGATGCAGAATTAAGACTTATCGGCAACTTCGCCGCCAGCGGACCGAGGTGCAGAAGCCGGCTCGACTAACCACCTTAAGAACGATAACTACAGATATGTTACATAATACGGCTGCATGTGGCGGACTGACGAAGTGTAAAAAAGCTGTGTAAGACCATTGGAGGAGGGGGCGATCGCGGAGCCCCACAAGGCGACTAGTCATCTGTGCCCCCCTAGACCGCAACCGGGCATGGTTCTCTGCAGGTCAAGGCACACCGACGAACCACCCGCCAATGGCCGGCGTTCTCGCTGCGCCGCAAGCTGCCCCATTCAGACTACACATCAGGTGTGGGTAGGAAATGGACCTCGCCGCATAAAAGATTTCGGGGCTACAGTCAGTGAGTCAGGAAGGCCGTTCTTGAAGGTGAAAGGACGGATTACAAGGTAATCCCATACAAGTCTCGGGGACCAAATCTCGGACAGGTTGCCGTAGGACGTCGTGGAACATGTTACCGCCACCCCTCTCCAGTCTGAATCACGGGGCACGGATGAGCGAACTTTCAGATATTGGCCCCCAGGCTCCGTTTTCGGAGACGGGCGCCCGTGCACCTTCCGGGGTTGCAAGCCGGACTCGGATTTGGTAAGCCGAGACGGAGGGGAGCTGCAGGGTAGCAACCTGCGAAGTCACGCGGTTGACACCCTGCCTGTAGTGGAGCCTCCACGGTCGACACAAAATCAATAGCGCCTCATTGGTTGGCTAGCTGGTCGTGGACAAATAATTATCACACCTTACTCTTACCCCCTTCAACATCAGCAAAATGGGATCAGTGGTGGATAAGTCATTTTATATCTACCGGCTTCGGAATGCACGTTACTTGATAGGTCAATAAATAACTAAATCGGCAATATCAATACATTCATTTAAAAGCTTTGATTAATGTTTTACACTTTTTGCAAACAGTTGCAACTTTCAGCGGATCATCCTGCTCTGAAGCAGTGTGGGGGTGTGTCAATTATTTTGTCCTCGATCTGGCTGGCGAGGCACTCGGCCGACCCCAAAAACCTTAAAGGGCTTCCGATGCATCTTAGACTGAAGCTGGCCAGCCGAGACTGTCCTTGTCCAGAGGCCTGGAGCTCGGCTTTCAACTTACACAATACGGCTGCGCCGCACGCACATCTGGTGCCGAAACCGAGTTTGTCCGATCGGTATCTCGTGGTCCCTCTTTCAGCGCGCGTGTCGAGTCATCCATCAGTTGATATACGGCAATAACGAGGTGACAACTCCTTCCGTGTAGGGATGTAGCGCCCGGGCCGCCGTGGGAAGATTTTGTGATCCTCCATGCTTCTGAACCTTGCCCAGACAACTCACTCTCCCAGCAAGGCAACTCGGCTAGATAACGGGCATAGGTGTGACATCGGAAGACCAGCTGGGAAAACCTCACCTAACAGCATCGCTCTCTAGGGTAGGGTCATCCGTGATAATAGAACGACGACGACCTGTGCCCAATGACACGGTTGGTCGGTCGTGGACGCCCGTCTCATCAATCAACTCGCCAGACTGTTACTATTTCTTTCTGTGGTTGCTGCGAGCTACTATTCGCTAACGAGAAACGGCGGCGAGCACATCCCTCCATCTCGTGCCCCTAGTTACGTCGATATTTTTCGGCGTTGAAATGCTGGTTGCAGCTCGTCCACGCGAACTCTACGGGATCGTGCATGACATCTTGACTAAGGATTGGAGAGCAACTCTTATTTTGGCAATATATGTGTCTGGTCAGATACTATGAGATTCAGCGGTGGGCACCAATATCCATCATAGGCAGTCCCAGCATGGCTTGAGGGGTTGCGTTTGGGTTCTCTTTTCTTGCTTCAATGCGACGAGTACCAAATTAGGAGCGCTCTCCCCCCTGTTCTGTATACGATTGGCAGTTAGCTGGGAAACGTTGATTCCAGGACGACAGGGGAACGGAGGTAAATGAGTCTAAGAAATGAGTCTAAAATGCTTAAGCCGAGCCATGAGGCTTTCAAATTTTGGAGCTACATATTTTCACTCCGTGAATAATTAGGAGCTACTCGACTAACTTCAACCATGGCTTGGCTGATTGACATTTTTTGTACGAAGGTCGGAAATTTCGACGAATCAAAACAAATGAGCATTAGATCCACAATTCTTTCAGGAACCTCTTTCATTGCCGAAATTTATATCCGTGCGTTCAGCAAAACTTAGAAAGAAGAATCAATTTTGATTGGGTGCATCGCCGATTAGTGGAATTTATGTGGACACAGTCCTACCAGCAAAAATAAAGATACCTGCGATACAAGCCCCAAAATAAATCATTGAAAAACTTAAGTATCTTCAGCATCAGCAGCTCATGCTGAAGTTAACCGAACTGCGTCTTAGGGGGGTATGAAACACAGTACCGTCTTAGCATGAGCATTCTTACTCCAGATCATCTGTTGTCTCGCTTTAAGGGATCAGAGTATCGCGAATATGAGAGATTGTTCGAAGCAAGGACGCAGTTCTAGGCGGGTCACATGCAGGTCTTGGTTGCTGCCTGCCTTTGGCGAAGTGGGTCCCTAGCCGCATCGTGGAATTCGCCCCAAATTTGGGGATTTCAGAGTACGTACATGTAGGGCTACGTCAGATCCGAACGAGATAAATTCATTAGGTTGCCAAATATATTCCTCAATCTTAAAGCATATTCTTCAAACAGTGACCCGTCTATTAAGCCCCTTTTGTGCGATACTACACTACAGCTTGATCTAAGGATCGATCGTATTTAACGCATAAAGCCGACTGGTAAAGGAGGTCAGAAGATAAGCTGATCGGTACGAGCTATCGCGTGCGCCTAGTCTAGTGAGAACCCACAGGCTTTTAAGTGATACCGATAAGGACATCGCGAGACTGCCTTGGCATGTAGGGAGATTGGTTAGCTCCATCTTTCTTCATCCATCGACTCATTCACGAGCAGCTGCTGAAGATGGCCAAGGCCGAGAAGATGGCGGACGAGTCGACGCCGTTGATCACCACCGTCAGGGTCGGGACGGTGCCGAGGCGGTATCCTCACCAGACGCTACGGAGGTTCTGCACCGTGGCAGCCAGTTCATCCCTCATAGCTCTCTTAGTCACGTTCCTGGTCATGATCGTCTTCGACCCCCTGGTCCCTGATAATGAGCATCCTCATCGTCCCCATCATAACCACGGGGGCTGGGCTGAGAGAAATGGCAAGCATATCACTTTTGAAGAGCTTCGAGCAATATTGTTGGGAACTCCCAGCGGCGAAAGGGCCGAAGAATGGAGCAAGTACTATACGTCCGGTCCTCATTTGGCCGGGAAGAACCTTTCTCAAGTATGGAATCCGCCTCGCCGTGTTGAGACCCCTTGGTTGATTAATCGTAATGTAGGCTGAATGGACACGCGACCGGTGGGAGGAGTGGGGCGTCAAATCACACATCGTGGCTTACGACACTTACATTAACTACCCAGTAGACCATCGCCTTGCCTTGCTGGAGAAGAGCGAATCCGAATCAGAAAGCTCCGACGGCTGGAAGGTTGCTTTCGAGGCCACCCTGGAGGAGGACGTTTTGGAAGAGGATCCGACGAGTGCTCTCGAAGACCGCATTCCTACGTTCCATGGATACTCAGCGAGCGGCAACGTCACTGGGTCGTTCGTCTATGTTAACTACGGAACCTACCGGGATTTCGATGATCTCCTTAAGGCTAATATTACTCTCGAGGGGCGGATTGCTGTCGCGAGGTACGGAGGCATCTTCCGGGGATTGAAGGTCAAGCGCGCTCAGGAGCTTGGCATGGTCGGCGTCGTCATCTTTACCGACCCCGGTGATGATGGCGAGGTGACAGAGGAGAACGGCTACGGCACGTATCCTAATGGCCCTGCCCGAAACCCTAGTAGTGTTCAGCGCGGCAGCGTTCAGTTTCTCAGCGTTGCGCCTGGTGACCCGACAACGCCAGGCTACCCATCGAAGCCGGGCGCCCCTCGGCAGCCCGTCGATGGTGCCATCCCCTCGATACCCTCTATTCCCATCTCATACGTCGAAGCGATCCAGATCTTGAAAGCATTGAATGGTCATGGGCCATCTGCCAAAGATCTTAACGAGTACTGGACTAGGAATACTGGCCTGGGCTACAAGGGTGTGGAATACAACATCGGTCCATCACCTGGTCATGTCGTTCTTAACCTTCACAATGAGCAGGATTACACCATTACTCCAATTTGGAACGTTATCGGTATGATTAACGGAACGGTTCCCGACGAGGTAGTCGTCGTCGGGAATCACCGTGACGCCTGGATCGCAGGTGGAGCAGGTGATCCTAACAGCGGCTCATCAGTTCTCAACGAAGTCATCCGCGGCTTCGGCGTAGCCCTCGCAAACGGCTGGAAGCCCCTCCGAACTATTGTCTTCGCAAGTTGGGATGGTGAAGAATACGGCCTCGTCGGTAGTACCGAATGGGTAGAGGAGTATTTGCCATGGCTGTCGGCAGTCAACGTGGCCTATATCAATGTCGACGTTGGCGTCCGCAGCCCCGTCTTTAGTGCTTCGGCCGCCCCCTTATTGCACAAAGTCCTTTACGACGTGACCGCGATGGTGCAGTCGCCCAACCAGACTGTCGAAGGCCAGACAGTGCGTGACGTATGGGACGGCCATATCAGCACGATGGGCAGCGGCAGCGACTTCACCGCTTTCCAAGACCATGCGGGGGTGCCGAGTCTCGATTTTGGCTTCGGAGGGCAGAGCAAGAATTCGCCCATCTACCAGTACCACAGCAACTACGACAGTTTCCACTGGATGAGCGAGTTCGGCGACCCAGGCTTCGTCTACCATACGACGATGGCGCAGATCCTCGGCCTCACCATCGCCAAGGTCTCCGATACGCCGCTGCTGACGCTGAACGCGACTGACTACGCCGTGGCGCTGGGCAGCTATGTCAACAAGATCGAGGACAAGCTCTCGTCCGCGGAGAAGGCGGCCTCCACCGAGGAAGAGATCTTCGAATTCCGCGCTCGCACCGCCCCAGCCGATAAGGAGGTGAGTGGGGAGACCGATATCGAGGCCGAAGCCTTCAAGGTGTCCCTCGCCCAGCTACGCCGATCCCTGAAGCAGCTGAAGTCGGCGGCCGTGGAGCTAGATACCAAGGCGGAGAAGCTGGCCGAGCAGGCGGGCGAGCATATCCCCTGGTGGAGGCTGATCAAGAAGCTGAAGCTCCTGCGCGATATCCGCGCCACCAACACCAGGTATATGAGGATCGAGCGCGCCTTCCTGTACCCCGGCGGCCTCGATGGCCGCCCCTGGTTCAAGCACGTTGTCTTCGCGCCGGGCCTCTGGACCGGCTACGCCGGAGGTGAGTTTTCTTTCTTTTGTCCCCCGTTGCCTTTCTTCTATTGTTGGAGTGGGGCCGATGTATTCCATCACCTCTAACCTACTACTGCGCTTCTGCGGCGTGCTGGTACTACGTAATGCCGATGCTGATATTGTGTTGTGTGTGACAGCGGTTTTCCCCGGCTTGGTCGAGAGTATCGATAACGAAGACTATCTGAACGCGAGGAAGTGGGTCGATATCATCGATACCTGCATCAAGGCTGCCACGAAGGCTATTTCGTGATCTGGAATACCTGCACATTCTTTTCAATAGGTAGCTCCGGGGGGAGGACTCGCTTGGTACCGTAGCGATACACTAGAGAAGATTGTTATATGGATATATTGCATATTTACTCATATTAGCATACCATGTTGAATAGCAATTGTTCAACGAAGCTATCACCAGGCGCGGAACTAAGGCCCTCCGTTCCGTGTGACTAGGCGCGGCGTTTCAAATGCCGGAGAAAAAAAAGGAGGCTGAGCTGGATTGCGACTAGTTACAGCTACTGCGCCTTAAGTAGAATCTACATCGATCGTGGTCAAAACAATTGCCCAGACGCTTTGAAGGGCTGTTAAGCCTATGTAGTTTTTATTCGAAACAGGATATCAGTAAGTCTTACAAGTACCTTATTATAACTGACCCAGAAATTAGCGGTCGGTACTGGTTCTTCGGAAGGCTGAAATGTTCATTCAGTGTAACATCTTGCTTATTAGATCTTAGTTTAGTTATGTCTCACAGAAACAGCCGCTGGAGTGAGCTCTACTAGAACATAACCGTATCTTGGCTGGTTAAGTTGTCAGCGGTGGTCATCAAGAGAATGTCGCAGCATGTTCTCATAATTCCGGATGCGGCCGGCAATGTGGGTCCTATCCGCATCCGGCGTCCCCATCCCCCCCCCCACCTTGTCGGCTCTAGGGGATGCCTATATGTTCGATTTTGTCTCGGATTACTAGCAAGCTGACTCTTGAGGGCTTTGCATTGAAAACAGCGAGCCATTAGCAGTCGAGTTTCAGGCTGATTTTCGAGCTTATCCAGGATTGGCGTGATTCGGAGAAATCACTCACGCAACAAAAAGTACAGAAAATAACGAGGCGAAAGAGAAGATGGCTGCTTTCAATGTCGAGAATACCATGGTTCTAACGCTTCAAATTTGCAAATTTTAATCTCGCCAGCCGATCGGATAGGATATTGTAGGATTGGACGTTACAGAGGGGGTTCACATATGGGCGTGGTACACTATGAGATACTCGTTCAAGCCCCTGCAATTCTCCGCAACTCATCTGTACTTGTATGGTAAATTAGTAGCACAGGGGTTTTCCAAATAAGAATACGCAATCGGGGTTGCCTGGAGTGCCACTTACAAACCTCCATGGGTAGCAAGGTGCTCGTATCACATTTATAATTCGTAACCCAACTCGGGACATGATTCGGTGGGTAATCCGGCGCTTTCGGCGGTCGAGTTCGGAGGGGTCCAGGACCCACCGCCGAACATCGCGCTCTTCTTACTTATAAGATGGGCCATCGACGGACTGGTTACGAAACCTTTTACTGTACTTATGTAGTATAAGGTTCCCATTGACGTTCTTTTGTTTTGAATCTTCAACTCAGCTTAGACGGATAAGCTATGCCAAATATGACAGAGATACCGCCAACCATGCGCTCCCTCATAGCGCCTAAGTACTGCCTACCAGCCGAGTACGAAGTGCAGGATGTCCCCACGCCTGCGATCAAGGGCCCCAAAGACATTTTGGTCAAGGTCCATGCAGCGGGCATCATAACGGGCGATACGCAGGTCGCCTCCGGCAAGTTGAGGATGCTCGTGGGCAAAAGCGAGTACGTTGACCGCATCCACCGGCCCCATCCCTCAAGTATACATACGCAAAACCCACTCCAACTACCTAGCTATTCATAACGCTCTCCATCTTCGTCTTCCCCCTCTCTACTGAACCCCAACTGACGCAACCATCACGGACCGACAGACTTCCGATAAAGATCGGCATCAACGCGGCGGGCGTCGTAGTGGCGACGGCGTCCGAGGTGACGACGCTGAAGGTGGGGGACGAGGTGTACGGCATGGCGTTCGGGCGGCCGATGGACTACTCGGTGACGCCCGGGTTCTGCTCGGAGTACTGCGTGGGGCAGGAGGGCCTCTTCGTGCGCAAGCCGCCGCACGTGCGCTTCGAGGACGCCACGGCGCTGCTCGGCGTCGTGCTCACGGCGGTGCAGGCCATCGAGCGGGGATTGCAACTCATGCGGGAGAACGGCGTGTCTGGGGGCTTGGAGGTGAGCACCATTATGTGGAGCCTTTCCATCTCCTCTCGGAGCCTGTTTCGGCATCTCCCCGTCTGCCTTATCGATCTCCAAACTTTTTTGAAGGGCGCAGAAAGCTCCCGTAACCTCCTGAAACGTTTCTAGATCCGGCCTTTGCTGATGCCAGATTGTGATCCATATAGGGCAAGACGGTGTTCGTGCCGGGCGCCCTGAGCGCCACGGGCTCCGTCGGCGCGCAGCTGCTCAAGACCGTCTACGGCGCGGGCCGCGTCATCAGCACCGTGTCGACGGCCAAGGTGCCACTCGTGGCCCGGCGCCTGCCGGCGGGGACCGTCGACGAGGTCGTCGACTACACGGCGGCGCGGCGGCTGACAGATGCCGTGGCACCTGGGTCCGTCGACTTCGCGTACAACACGCAGTGGGACCTTGGCGGGGTGATCCCGCTGCTGAGACGGGATGCGGGTGTCGTGGTCTCGATCGCCAGCGTGCCGCCTTCATCGCTGCTGCGGCAGGTGACGGTCGGTGGTAGCGTGCCGTTCTACGTGCGCTGGGCGGCGGACCTCGCGCAGTGCTGGTACGCCTTCCTGATGCGCGGCACCAGTATCAAGTATGATTTCATCTCGGGCAACGCGGGCGCGCGGGAGGACCTCGAGAGGGCGGCGGAACTGATCGCGCTGGGCAAGGTCAAGGCCCTGCCCAACGCCGTCGAGCTGCAGGACATCGAAGCGGTGAGGAAGGCTTGCGGGCAGGTCTACACGGGCAGAGGAGGGCTGGGACAGCTTGTGATCAAGATTACGTGAGAGGAGGGAGCGCTTTTAAGCTAACTAATATGATTTTTTTTTTCTTCTTCTTTCGAAGTGTTCTGCCACGAAGCTCATCAAACTCCTGAGTTTAATAAATAGTAATACTGTATGCTAACTAGAACAGATACAGAGCCGCCGAGTCGAGCTCTGAGTAAAATGGCTTCCCAGTCCACCCCAGAGAGACAAAATACCTAGAAGAACGGCCCATGGCCCCACCCATCCAAAACAAAGGGGAAAGGATATTAGAATGTCTGTTTCCGGCTCGAGGAGTGGGTCGTTCATTCCATACCACAACCGCCTATCCTCCAATCCGGTAAGTACCGAGCCCCAGTCCGTTCAGACGATCGTCTCTGGGATCATTGAGTTGTGCTCGCTGCCGGCTTCGAGTGCATGCTGGACCAATAACTGAAGTCGTTCAGTTCCTCTGTCGGGTCCTCATGCAGGGGGCGCGGTCGGTACTTGGCCGCGGTTCCGTCGTAGAAGACCCAGACGACGCGGGCGCTCTGGTCCTGGCCCTCGGGCAGGGGATAAACAAAGGGCTTGCCGTACATGCTGCTGTCCCAGACGGCCAACGCGACGGGCGTCGAGTTCGCATGCTGGTTATAGTAGTACAAGGCACCGGCCATCTGATCGCCGAACGGCGGGCCGGCGTAGCTGTGGTCCTCGACGCCGTTGTGCTTGCGCACCTCGAACCAGTTGGTATACGCCGTCGCCATCTCGCTGAAGTGGGCCCGGAGCTGATCACGGGAGGGCGTGTGTAGGTCAGGCTGCTGAGTCCTCATGCTGTCGATGATTGCTTGGATGCCCCTGTCAAGGCCCTTCAGGTTGCCAGCAGGAGCCTTCACTAGGTGTCCGGACGGGAACGACTGGTTCAGCCTCCTAGTATGCGCGACAGCAACGGTGATGTCGTGCGGGATACTAGGGTTTGTAGTAGCTGGTCTGCGGAACACCCTATAGTCGGGGTCGAACTTCTTCCCACTGTCTGGCCGGCCATCCGGGACTTGTGGAGGGCGCTGGCGCTTGGCCGGGCCCTTCGTCACGAACTCTGCCGGTAGTTTCCGCTTCATCGGGCTGCTTGGGACCTTGTGGCGCGTGGACTTAGGTAGAAGGGGAATTTTAGGCGGAGGCTTGTGAGCAATCTGGAAGGCTTTCTCGGCGAGCCATTCGGCCCAAGGGACCTGATCAGGCGGGTAGATGGCTACGGTGGCACGTTAGCGCGCTGCATCAATGTCGGGGAAGGGAAGATGTAGGCAGTTCCGACTTACCGTTCTCAAGCTGTTGGCTGATAACCAACTGTTGTAGAAGTGTATCACCCATAGGATAGACGGCAGGGCCGGGGATCCACTCATGGGACGGTCGAGTTATGGGCACAAGCTGTTGTTCTCGCTTGGTCTTAGAACCCGGTTTGTTGGTTGTAGCTGTCGAATTGGGCTTCCTCGTCCCAGTTGCTTTTTTGGTTGGCCTTCCGTACCCAGGCAGAATTCCACCGGGCTTCCTTAAAGCTTCCCTCTCGCGAGGAGGGATCAAGTCGCCGTACTTCTTCAACAGCTCCTCCACTTCTTCTTCGTCTGGCAGCATATTACGGCCAAAGTACTCGGTCCCATAATGTCCTTGTTCGCCGCTCATCTTGATGTCTTTCGCCGGGACTAGAGCGTGTGGTTCTATTCTTAGGGTGAGGATGCCGGTGTTCTGACTGCGGGGATCTATCCTAAGTGGCTCGTCCTTGCGGTTCTGAATCCAATCCAGTACCTGCGTGTTTTGGTGGTGGAGAGGCCAGCGCCTCATGTGAAAGAATGCCGAGCGGGTATAAGGGGCTTGGAACCTCCTTTGTGCCGAGGTGGCCCAGCTAAACAGGTTGGGGCGCTCGAGACCCTGAAAGGGTGTCTGAGACTGGTCCCTGAATGCGGTCAGGCGGCCGGGGTACAGCATGTTTCGGTTCTCTACGCAATCATCGACGAGACCCTTTCGTATGAGAACAAAGGGGTCTTTGTCCGTCGTCTGCGACCTGAGCGCTTTGTCCGTGTCCGCTTTGTCCACAACCGCTTGAGCACTGGGTGTGCCCAGGCGGACCAGGGCCTCCATGCCCGAGGGCGTTTGTGCCTGAAACGAACCGCCCTGGTCGACCATGCTTGTCCAATGGTCTAGTTCCCGAGTGACATCCTCACGGTGGATTGGTTCTAGTCCTTCGAGTCGTTTCCTGGCGTTGTCGTAATAGGTGATTGTATAGCCCATGCGGTATGCTAGGTTTCTGAAAAACTGGCAAGTTTCTTCCGCTGTTCCAATGAAATCTTTAGAGCGCGCCCATTGCCTAAGTTCGTCCCAACTAGCCAGATCTTCGAATGACGGCTGTTCTTCATCTTCCTCATACAACCCGGGCACGTAATGTTGCTCGTGCCTGTAAAGCTGGAGCAGAATAGTCCGTTTCATGCCATCATGACGTTGCTCATTTTCGAGCCCGGGTGTGGGCGCCTCGTACTCGTTCACTGCCATAATCGTGTCAATGCTTGCAGCCTTGTTCGGCAGTTCGATGTGTTCAAGTATTCCCTTGTAATCGTCCGGATCTCCTTTCTGTTGCTTGCCGCCCTTTCCCGGATACTCGCTCAACAAGTGGTTCACCCATTGTTTTTTCTTGCTTTCATTCACGCGTGCGGCCTCTTGAGCATCTGCGTGACGCCACAGCACGCGGTCTTCAGGATAAATACTGAAGTTCGCTGGCGCGACGCTACTAGGCCTGTTCGCATCGGCCGCGTAGAACCTGTTAAGCTTGGTTAGCGGGTGTAAAGGCAGAGTGTCTCTGATATCAACGTACTTGCAGCGTCCCAGCCTCGCTAGAACCCTGATATAGTGTTCAGCCTCCTCTATCGAGAATTGGTAAGCCCGGTTGGGCTGTCGGAGGTGGTCGTCAGGTAGCATCTCGGTTTCCGCGCCGTTGATTTTGTCTAACAGCTCATTGACGGGCAACGATATGTTTTCATCTCCTGATGGATCCTCCTGTGTTTCCTCCCACGACCCATAAGCCCTCAGAACCTCTTGTAGCCGGTTGTCGAATATAGCAGCCAAGTTGTCCTGTCGCAGCTCATCCACCTTTTCCAGCATCAGCTGGCTACGGGGTGGTTCGCAGAGGAATCTTAGCCAGGTCATCTCGACTTCGTCTAGGAGCCTGGGTTTGTCTGGGCCACCAGGAATATCGCCATCGGTCAAATCGCGTAGAGTTCGAATGATGTCTCGACGCTGGATAGACTGCTTGGCGCGGGCTGCAGCGTCTTCGGAGGTGCGCTCCTCAGGAGTGAGCTCTATAGTGTAAAGCTTCCCTGCTTGGATATCGTTCAAAATCGCCTGCAGGAGAGGCCGCGGGGATATTGCGAACCGGTCGCGCAAGTAACACTCCAAGTCAGTAAGATATTTGCCGACTTTAATCCAGTGCTCGTCGTGTACAGAACGGCCCTCGTTGATGTGCGGCCCGCGAAAGTTGACAGGAAGGCAAGATCTATCGAGCTCCTGCCAGTTGTTGTTGTTGTAGTCTATGCGCTTACTTGCAGCTACGAAATTCAAGTACGTCGTATACACGGAGTACCATTGTACCCAGGGGAACGGCTCCTTTGCTAGGTGAGGTACTCGATCGGGCTCGACTACTCGCGGCTGGAAGGGAACCTCTTTCGGCATAGAAATCTTATCGTAAGGGAGTATAACCCGTCTCCAGGGAGTGTTAGTGACCCGGTTCTCGTGGTTGGTGAAGAGATTCAGACATTGTTGAATAGCCGCGCGTTTTATTCCCCGGGCGCGAGCAAAATCTCTGGCCAACGGCCTCCGCATCGAAAAAGGCCCAACTGCAGCGGTGTCTAGATTTTCGACCTTGACTCTGTGGTTCGTCTCCGCGGCACCCCTTCCAATACAATGCTCATAAATCCCATTGGAGAAGTTGTATAAGTTCTCCTCTCCGGGATTCCAGGCAGTAGACGTCCCGGAAGCCGCACCCGTTTTATTGGTCAGATGGGCATCCAAACTGTTCCAGAATTGAACCTCGTCTGCACGGAGCTTCGCGGAGTAACTGGAGTCAGCGGCATCCTGACTTTGGCTCGGTTTCCGAGGAGCCTCCGTGTAAAACGGGCTGGTGCCTGTAGGGGGAAGGGGGATATAGATGCGCTTCTCCGGAATCGCAGACCTGTCATTATCTCGAGGGGGCCTTGGGTGCACCTTCGGGTAGCCTATAAGGCGGTCGGACGTTTGAGCAACGCCTGGGAGTATATCGGCTGACCAGCGAGTTTTACCGGTAGTCCACTTTTCGTACTGTCGATGCAGATCCACGAGCGAGCGCGCTTGTTTCAGGGCGGCGAGTAACCAGACAGTTCCATAGCCGATTTCGCCCCTGAGTCGCGCCTTATGTGCCTCGTTTAGATAGTTTTCAACTGCATCAAGATTCGTGGCCCATTGTGGATCTCGGTAAGCATCTCTATCGCACAAGAAATTCAGAATACGGGGCAGCATAAGCTGAGGGTCCGCCCCTCCGGGCCCGATGGGTACTTGCGCTTCATCTGTCGTTTGGGTCTGAGGTGCTGTTTTTGAGGTAGGGGGCGGTTGAGCATTGTCATCTCCGAAGAGAGGCGATTCCCCAGCCATGCTTGCTGGAGGATGCGGTCTAAAGACCAAAAAATTTCAGGGCGCTAAAAGGGTTCTTGAAATGGTGCTTTAAGATCTCCAACGGGTCGCGTAGGAGATGATCAGCGCGCAACGGATTCCAGGCGCATTCCGCCCACAAAAGCTGTTTCGGCGAAAGGCTCCTCTGTGACTGTGTGCTGGTAGGAGTGTAGGAGGGAGAAAGCGGGAGAGAAAGTCGACAAAGGTGTGGGGGTTGAGTTCGCAGTGTAATGCGTTGTGTTTGAGGATCTCGCGACTTTTGTCTGTTTTTGCAAGGAATTCAACGGTCGTCAGGGGGAGGCTCTTCACATTCCCGGTCCTCCTCATGGCCTGCGCCATGTCACATACAGGAAAGAACAAAGAATCACTGTGTCGTTCTAGTTCCTCAATCGAGTGAGACAGATTAAGAATGACCCGCAAGCCGTCGTTGCCGTTTGCGGTTTCTATTGTCGTGTTGTCTCAGACCTTTGCCCATGGTCTTGTAACTTAATAGAGCACAGCTAAAGGACAATAACCGCAATTTGATACCGGAGTCATCTGAGAACATCGATTCCAGCCCCAAATGCGATAACTCGTCGTCGGGTTACGCTTTTCGACTCAAAAATACCGAGCTCAATCCCAGCAAATAGTCATAAGCAACCATGTCGGGAAATAATACACCGATCGTGACCCTCCAAGAGCGTCCAAATAATGCGGAGTCGAATGGCCGCCGTGACATAAGACGGCGGACTGGGCGAAGCAAAGAGTTAGGAGAAAGATCGCAGATGACAAGAGGAGAACAGGTATGGCAGATAATTCGAGCCAGGAATCGCCATGATTCAGAACTTCGCAGCGAAGGCGAGGCCAAGAGAGGTGATTTTCGCAGAAAGACTAGGTCCGCCACCAAGCGAGAGGAAAAGGAGAAAGAAATACAGACAAGCCGACCGGCAGTCCCTGTGGCAGCAGATATGGGAGATATCGAGGAGCGGAAGCCTTGGGAGACGCTTGTCATTGGCGACCTTGGAGAAGGCTTGAGCTACATCGGGGAAAAGGACCGCGAGATACTGCAACAGCGATATATCATCAAGCATCACGAAAAGAACTCGCCAGGCCAAGCAGACCACCACAAACGGCTCCTTGACGAGCTAATCCGGGAAAGGTGTGAGATGGAGGATGACGAGGAGAACTATGTGCCTGCGTAAGTGAAATAGTAGTTACCAATCCGGATGGGGCTTGGCTGACATGATATGCTGCCGATCAGTGACCAGCGGGATGCGAGGAAGAGCGTCATGGAGCGGGTGGAAACATTGCATTGGGCACTTGATACCTGTAAATGCGAGGCCGAAGAGGTCAATATTCGGGCTGCATTGGAAGGATACGCGTCCGGCTATATTGAATACCCCAGCAACTTTACTCTGATCTACAGTGGACACATTGTCGACACCTGCCCAACCTACCAATCTTTCTGCGCTGATCGAAGCGAGAGGATCGAGCGGTACGCTGATAAGCATGGAGCCGGCTGGCTTTGGATCGAACCCCCGCTCGCCGGCTCAGGATTCGAGCTGCTGGCGAAGAAAGGACTATGTCTGGATCGGAAGCCGTTGAAGACTTATGGAATCGGCCATTACGCCATCTGCCTGAATTTCGAAGTTGATAAGAATAAGGTCATGAGCGAAGGTAAGAAACCATACCAGAAGACCAAGAAGACCGCCGGTGTCGTAACAGGACATTCAGACGCGAAAGCTTGGGCCCAATTTGAGACCCTTTTAGACTCAGGAGCCACGGTACCAATACTGCATAAAGAGGACCTCCGGCATTTCGGTATTGTAATGGAATGTTACGCTGCCCAGGGCGTTAGCGAAACCAGGACCGCGACCAGCACTATTAGCCTGAGGTTCTACGAAATGTATGTATCAATATGCACAAAAGATGGCCAATCCATTGTAGGTCAAGGTAACCCAGCAACTTGGCCGAGCGAGCCGCCGATCTTAGGTGGGTTCGTCCCTGTTTCTATATCGACTACCCAACTCGCCGGACGGCGCCCGTTGTATGATGATCGCATGAGCGGGATGCTCCCCTTTGATGCGGCTTATATGTCCTCTGCTCCTACTATGGGAAAGATCTGGCTGGGCGAAGATCGAAGAGATATTCTAGGTGCGGGCCGCTTCCCGGGACACCTCCGCTACGACGCGGAGAAGGCACTGAGGCCGGAGTACCCTCCAAAGCTCGACGATGTGCGGCATGGAATGGAAACGCCTGATGTGGTCTTTTTTGCGCATCATCTGAGAGACAGTCCAGGAACCCAGTTCATAGACACTGATCCTCCAGGTAAGCGAGGTACAAGCGAATGGGTGATCAAGAGAGCGAAGACGCAATACGGCGAAAAGGGGGACAAGAGTTTTAGCGCTTGTAACAGAGGAGAGTGCTGAGATCAAACCACCACCACCAGAGAAGATGCCCAAGGGCTCTACGGCTAAGTGGCGAGAGACAAAAATTCTGAGCGAGAGCGAGATTAGAGACCAAAATACGGCTAAAAGGAAAAGCCCACACACAAGTGAAGCGGAGACGCGAGGTCAATACTCACCGCACCTGCTCAGACCATAGGTTCTACCTAGGATTAACTAACCTAGTCATACACCCTGATAGTAGATTCTGCCTTCTCCTTGCTTCCAAGTCGTTCTTTCGATATGGGCGTCGGCGGTCAAGTCAAGCCCTTAAGGTCTGAGCATCGAATCCGTACGGTGTCCTCTTTGCAGATGCAGAAGAACAGGATCTGCTTCAGCTGAAGAATAAGATCGACCATGCTGCAATTTTCAGCTCACGATTCTGGGTCATGAGTCATGATCAGCCTATGGAAATCAAGCGCTTAGGCACGATGGGCGGAGAGTTTACATGCTCGGAAACGTGGCATGTCACTTTGGCCAGCCATATCAATGGAGCAACCAGACATACCCAATGTGATACGCCTATACCGAGTCTTCCTAGCCTCCAAGAGATGTATAATAACCGAAGATTGCCTCCTCAAGAAGCCTGGCTGAAAGTAAGCTCATACGAAGCAGAACCTAAGCCGCTCCCCCGATTAGGATTAGCTGAAGGGAGAAGAAGCGGCAAGGGATTCAGTGTCAAGAGAGCTCCATGGCCCTCAAAATGCGGGATTAAAAGAAAGGATATTGCATTGAGACTCCATTCGTTGTGACTTACGCATGGACACCGGCCCCCCGCTGCGACGCGGCTGGGAGTAGATTAGTACAAGGCAGTCCTAAATGTGAATAGGTCTTGATGCGCCATTACACCTAACCAATGGGCCGTATCGTTGATAATACTCGAGGCTGGAGTCTGGAGTCTTATCGGGCCAGAATGCCACGAAGTAATAGTGTGAGATAGAAGCCAGGCCGCGCAACATGCAACCTGATAGATAGCTTCACAGCAATCAGGTTTTGGAGTACTTTCAACTGCAGGCCACACGTACCAGCGCCCTGTCATCCAGACCACTTAGCCTCAAAACCTTAAAGCATCACGAGCTTGATTCGCTGTGGCTTTGCAGATGCCAGCTTGGTTTCTCGATAAGGGTAAAAGCGTGGCGGCGACATGCAGGGATGTTTACGGCTTATCAGCACGCCAATGCCCCCGTACGTGTAGGAAATTGTGGCTCGCCGCATCATGCAAAGTGGCTTTTTAGCTCGGTCCAACGTGAAATGTCGTACTGGGCGTCAAGCCATCTATGTCCGAGGGACTCCGACAATGTCACTGCATTGCAGTGAGGGGAATACGACGCTGAGCCAAAGGTTAGGATTTCCACCTCGATTCGTACCCTCTTTTTCCAAAGTCAATGGCCCCCGTACGTTGGACGATGAAGAGGATAGTAGTTGGTGTTATCAATCTATCCTGAGAAACGCAGGACTTGTATCTACTTAGGCTGTGCTATCCGGGTATCAATGCTTTGTGATCGTATTGAAGAGAGGATCTAAAAGGTGACTAGAGCAAACTGAGAAAGGTAATATACCTTCATGACTAGCCGGGGCGTTTCCGCTGGCGATTTCTGCATGCAAAATTAAGGAATTACCCCTTTCCGGAGGAAGGCATGGCACTTATTCCGGCTCGGTTCTTATGCGATATCACATATCACGCAAATTAATGGCACCGCCACTCCACTGAGTTGGCACCGATAGCGTCGTTCTTCTCGGCGCTTCTTCCCCCGCGTTGGAAAATCTCTGCCTGTTCAAGAATACGAAAGCTGGGCGTCGAAATTCTGTTCTTAACGTACGAATGAACGAGTTCGCGGATCTGATTCTACCACCGAGGCTGACCGAGCTAACCAGAGTTAGAGTGAGGCCTATTACAAGCTTGGAGGTGGGCTTGCGTCGCGATTGGATCCACAACTTGCCGAGCGAACTGCTCAGCGAGGCTTGACGCCTAGCTGATTGAGATGCAGCTCCAGATTACGAATCGCAAGTATGTCTCAAAGAGCTCGGGTTTCGAATGCCGATGTTTCAGGCATCTATATGTGAGGTCCTCCAGTCGGTACCGCCGGTTGCGAGCTCGAGCTGGCGAAATATGCAATACCGCATGAAGACAAGGAATAGCCAATAGATAAACAGATCTACCTACTTGGGTAGTTGGCCGTAGCTATGGTTGCGCCGCGTAGCCAATAGTTAGCGATAGTACCTCTCATGTCTACAGCCGACAGCAGCAAAAAAGCCTTAAGGTATCGTCAGGGACTTCTATTGCAGGTCAGTGGATGGTGAGCTAAAAATAACAAGCCCTACTGGCGGAGTCGCTCGAGGTCGCTGGGATCTTGGTTGGATGCGGGGGTAACTCCGATCGGGCAAGTCGGCCTACGACTCGCGCTTCTAATTCGTGCAACCATAGGTCTGCTCTGCGCGCTGATCTTCCTCGTGTAGACAGGAAAGACGGTCGAGTCGCGCGACGTGAGTGCGGGGCGTAACATCGCGGATCCCGGGTCTCTTATCCTCGCGGAGTTGATCTGCTCTTCTGGGGGCCAGGACGAAACTTTACCCTTCTGCAGTCACGAATCGCATCAATGGACCACATGAAAACGCGAAGCCCCAGTCCTGCTGCCGCTCGCATCTACAATTCGCAGTTTGTCTTTGTAGTGGTTCATGCTTGATCAATTGGTCGGCTGCATGTAATGGCATCGTCGGAAAGCGATTTAGCCTCGGAGCCTGCATGAGATAGCTTGGCATTAAGCGCGCGTATTATAGCCTCCCACAACTGGACGTATCGCATATCAAGAAGCAACCCCAGGCCGCGGATCTGGGGCCTGCCTTCCCTGAATCGGGCTTGTGCAATCACCGCGTCATGATGCGGCTACTGCACGTCGCCATTGAAAAGCCCAGGCGCGTCTGCTTTTTCCTAAACACACTTTTTCCCGTTCGCTTTTCGCGTCACCCTCTTCTTAGCTGGGTAGTCCCGCGGATGGGGGCGAGATCCATGGCGAAGAGGTTACATTCGAGAAAGGCGCAAGCTTTCCTGCCTCAGCTGGTAGGTCACTGAGTTCGAGCGCCTGCGACGCGAGTCGCACCAATGTGATGATTCCACCGCCGAGCCCTAGTCCTTATTAGACAGCCAAGCACTTAAAAAGAAACCCAAGGTACCTACCTACCACCCACAGTCTTCTGGATCATGACTTATTTCTGGCCCGCGCGCGGACGGGTCCCAGGATAATCATACTTGGGAAATGAGACCGCTGGCTTTGCCTGCTTATGACGATGTCTGTTTGCTACAGGAAATCACACGCAAGAATCCGTGGCGCCAGTGCGGATACATAATCGCAGTAGACGTCAAAGCTCCTGTTTATCTCCCCCGATGGGTTGTCGGCTGAGCAAATGAAGGACTGGCACGTACTTACATATGGAAGTCGAGCGACTACGACAGCTTGGAGGGCCACGCATACAATATTAGCCGAATACATGCTAAGAAGACATGAAACTGGGATGGTGCCGGTCTCCTTACGAGCGGCGGCAAGGAGGCAATGTGATGCTCTAATTCATTGTACGACGTTCATCCAGAAGAGACCGCGTATTCCACATTACATCCGCTGTTCTCTTATTCCGAAACATCGGAACCGGACAAGACGTGCGAAGTGTTTGCGGAATACGGAATCAAGCTGGCTGCTTCTGCCTTACAAGGCGAGACGCTGGGGACAACTTCGGACAACGGGGAGAGGCTAAATCTGAAGAGAGAGACAGTACCAAGAAGTATGGAAAGGGGATTGATTCCGCCTGTCAGTTAAGTGTCTCGTGATTATTTCTTTGGTTGACCTTCATGATGTTTCGGCACTTGCACGGGAGACCAAATATTGAAAGCCTCTGGGTATGTGACTTAGGCTTATATGTTTTCAACATAGCCTTTTCTGTTGGGGCTGATTGAGGGTGAGGTTATACTTGGCACTCCAGACGATACGACGTTTGAAGTTTGGTCAAACTTTGAGTTCCTCAAGGGAAGCGTGCTTCGCACACAGGGATTTGACGCAGTTGCGAATTCCAGTCTCTAGATTCATATTAAGCCGAGGAGATAAGAGATTTTCAACGAGATGGTCCCTCATCACCTTGAGGAGTTGCAGGTCCACTGGGGTCACTGTTCTAGGGCGTCTAGAACTGGCTCTATAGTAGTCGGTTGCCTATGTGTCGAAACGCCGCTCATACTGCAGTAGTCCAGGTTGGTCTGCACTGAACAAAATGGCCGGACCCGTTTAAATAAGCCGAGACAAGAATCCTAGTAGTCATATTAGTTCGGGTTCCTTTTGTGTTCGGGCATCTAGTCGACTCGGAGACGGGAAAGTACGTTTTAAAGAGTGCCCTTCGACGACTGAGGTCAGTCTAATTAGTTGAGAGGGCGACGAGGAGTTCCCAGACAGTGCACTCTTCATGAGTCGAGGTAGTGGAGATAGGTGGGGAATACAGACCCGCAGGTCATATGGCTGGTAGAGTGGTTTGAAAATTCGTTAGTAAGGTTGAAAAGCTATTCACAAGGGCGGCCAACGCCAGATTGGAGATGTCATAGAAACGCATTTCAGGATGTGACCGGGTTCTAGGCTCAAATGCTACTAAGCAAGTATGAGAAGGCCCGCGGACCGGTAGAATTCTGCTGATGGGTTTATCTCGTGGAAAAGATTCTCGTAAGGTAATAAAATCCTTGGCTTCGGCGGATATGAGTGGGGTTGGTACCGAAGTGGATGATGCGGGGCCGAAGCACGGGTGCAGTGAAATCGGCGGAACCGGCAAAAGAGGGAAAAGGCCAAAAAAAAAAGAAAAGAAAAAAGAAAACCCACGGCTCCATCAATGACACACTGTCTTGGAAGACTCTTCACCGCTTTGTTCCCAAGGTATGAGAATTCGGATGCCATGAATATAGGCAGGGACCCAAGAATACCAGTCGGCATAAGGAGCTCCTGCCATGGTGAAAATTGATCTACATCGAGAAGGCAGAATCGCATCTAATGAACCCGACAAATCGCATATTCCTCACAAGACAACTGGGGGGGTCTGAAGGGTTGATACCAGACCTAAAGCGGATTAGCTTCTGAGGATGCAACACTGCGTCGATTAGGATGGTGCCTTTTCGGTACGGAAGGCGTTCAGAGACCCCCACCTGATAGAGGTACGCGCGCTACACGTCATTCCCGCGAGTTTAAATTCCGCTTAATCTTTACTTTCAAGATTTCGCGTTGAGGCTATTCCGAAGGTGGGTTGGCGAACCGCGCTCCTTCTGCTCGAGAAAACTGAAACACGCGAACATGATTCGACAATGGGGTCTTCTTAAACGCGTTATACACGCGATCTTTCATAAGCGTGATGCTGATAAGGCTGAGTCAGGTCCACTGGCGCCTCTCGCGTGCTAACCGAGGATAGGCTGGAGCTCTCGGAAGACGACACTTCCACCTTTATTTTTCACGCGTCCCTTACTGTGACTCGCAAATCTCCGTGTGCTTGTACAGGAAATCTGCAAAGCTGACATGATAGAGGTTGTCAGGTATGCGTAAAGGTTGGCAGCATAATGTGTTTCAGGATTCGAACCACCTCCTGATCCTATTGGCAGTCAGTAGAGGAGGGTAACATCAGTTCCTACGAATGCGGGGTGGCTTGAACTTTTTTGGTTTTCTGGACAACGAGCATTCGCATGGTTCAGAATCTAGCACTCTGGGCTATCTTGTTATTGAGATATCTGCGCGGAAGGTAAAGAGAGTTGTGAGCGAGTTCTCGGAGTGTTTCCTTGGTATGTCGAGGCTGTCCTGAAGCAGGATAGCCTGGCGGTTGATATACACCCCGGAGTAGGGTCTGCTAACAAAACACTCATATCCAAGTCTATATGTAAACATATATGGGATGCATGTAGTTTTATCCGGCATAGTGGAACTACTGGTGCAACGCATGCAATAGATAGATCAAACGCTGTGGCTCGCCTCTTCGGACACGAGGCCAGGCCAGGGTAGCCGCTAAGCACAGACAATGTACATGCAGAAAATCGCAGTAGAATTTGCAGTTAGATTTCAAGATCGCAATTCCCCTCGACTCCTCCGTATGACCATTGGAATTCTGCTTAGGGAGGCCTACAGAAGAATAGCCAAGCTCGCTTGTATGTAACTGAAGCGAGATGCATTGTGATCCTCTGCCCCGTTTGGCAGGTAACCAATCGATGTAGTCATTGGTCCCTTACAGGATGCAAGATGCGAAGTTCGTCGGCCCGGGGATATGGAAATATTAGCCAATCTTGGAAATGCTATAGTTAGTATGCTCTTGTCGCTCTTCCTACCAGTTGTAGACGTTCGTCCGGGTCGCGAAGTAGACATGGAAACTAGTCAATACGTCTTGGTTAGGGCGAACTCTTATATACGTACAATATCTGGCCGAGCAATTGGGCACCAGTTTATGCGAGGGCACTATATCGGAGTTTGGCCCAAAGCAGGACATTGCAAATGTGGCTGTAACTGTGAGGGGATTGACAATAAACTATCCGGTGGCCAGTTTTAACACACAAGGCAGTCGATCAATCCAGTAACAGTAGTATCTGTCGCACCAATGGCAGCTCATCATCTTGGGTGATTAAACCTTCCTCATCGACAGGTCCTTGAACTGGCCCTCTTCTCTACGGCGTGTCAGCCGAGAAGAGAACGTACGCATCGCCACAACGGGCATATCTCCCGGCCTAGACGGCCTACGACGGGAGACCCCTTCTCAGTCGCCATACACGCCCGTTATTGAAGGGAGTTGGTTGAGGGCAGTGGGTGTCGGTTTAACGAGGGCGGTCCAATGGGAGATGATGGGACGAGAAGATCCCCGAACAAGTGGAATGTCTGAAGGGCACACCTATGGAGCTGCGACCCTCGGATAGAGTTATGAGACGCAGAAACAAAATGCAGCTGGGAAGCAACGGAATCCTTACCCATTCCATACGACACGCAGGATTAATTGATTCTCTGAGAGTCGTGTAAGACCGCGTCTGGCGCGCTTGATTGGCTGTAGGGCTCAACCCAAGAAATGGGCTTGGCTGCAACAGGGTGGCCCTGGAGCTTCATTTGCCTTGGTAATTTGCCTGGATTAGCAGATTCCAAGGAGCTGACAATGCGACGCTACATGCAATAACCCCATGCCCTCTCCTAACTATTAGGTAGTGACGATGATCATGATGATGATGTTAGTACGTCGTCGTACGCAGTAGCAGACACTCGCCTCCCCCTCCAATTCGAAACCCGGCTGCGCGGTTAATGGTCAGTGTTGAGTTAGGATTTACAACATTCGGGGCCCGTCTCCTTACGCAAGCCTGCACTCTAAAATCGTGGAAGCCGAAATGGCCGGTTGGCTGGAGTCGTAGACGCCTGACTGACTAGCTGGCTAGCAGGGCCCGTTAGGTGTAAGGATGATCATCTACGATTCGGACTCTGAGGCGGTCCAATGTGCATTAGCACACCAAACTTATCTCTCCTTTGCTAACATGGGGATAACCGAACATTTGGGCAAAGTGGATGGCGCACTGTGCTCATGATTGTCTACCTGCATTGGCATTCATCCTTTATGAATCATGGGAAAACCATACCTCGTCGTATATCCTATCCTTGTCAGTGTCTGATGCGATGCCTCTGAAAATGTCAGACGATACCAGAGGATGCCTTATTATAAACAGCGATCAACTGCCCTTCCAGAATTCCACGGATAAGGCGGGACTTATAGAAGCGTTTCTTCCGTTTTAAGGGGCCATGGCGGAACTTCTGCTCAGCCTTTCGGGAGCCATCTCCGTCTAAAAATCCATGTACCTACAGCACGCGAGACTGTAACATAAAGGAAATTCACACTGTATTAGCGCTTTACGAAGTACTCTGCCTGCCTCTCTAACCTTGGACTCCATCAAAACCCTCCATACGTTGCCTGGTTGTCTCTTTCACCGTGCAATTTTTTTCTTGCCATGAAGGTTCTCGTCGCGTGCAAGGTGGAGTGATGAAGATATTTTATTTCTAAAATCTCCGATATATCGGTGTATCTAGTCAACGGACCACTTCCCAGCCTCTCATTGAAGGTGAAAACGAAAAAAATCCTGCTTGAGAGAGGAGCCTGGTTAAAAGGTGGCAGACCAATGTGTCAGAATGTTTATGAACCAATCCCGGTACAGTGGTAAGCGTGTGCTTCCCGTAAAAGGCATTATTACGTGCATGCTATGTTGCATCTGTATGAACTAAATGCATGTATGAGCAGGTGCATTCTCCAATCTCGAATCGTATGCGTAGACAATGTCCAAAAATAAGATGCACACAAGACATAGTCTATACACGGACATAACAATAGCCGAGGACACAGGTAGGCGGCCGTTCATGCGATAACCCAAACAAACAAACAGACACCAAATCTGCTCAATATAACTGGTCTCTATCGATGATACGGATGGAACCACAGGTAGCGACTTGTCAATTTACGACTCTGCGAGGAGGGACAATTCTAAATATGTGTGGACCGGACTGCGAAGGGCTACAAGAATGGCGATAAAGAACGCTGCTATAGCGGGTAAAACGGGAGTAATACAGGTACAAATGCAGGCCAACTCCATGAGACGTCAGAAATATGAAGACGTTGCGGCCTTCGGAGTTGTAGCATGTCAAAATCTGTCTGGAGTAAAATGCAGTTTTCTCGCATTGAATGAATGTATCATTGCGGTGCTTCTCGAACTCACAGAACCTTGTATGTTATGCATCAAACAATCCACATTGTCGAACGGTTTCAAGTAGCTCTACTGTAGCTAGTTAGAGCTCCGCCGACGCCGAATCTAGATATGACAATTTCGTTCATTGTCAACCCCCTGCAGCAGCGAACAGATACTGTGAAAAAGCCGAGATGCTCACGAGCACCTCTGCACCTTGTACTGTGCGTGTCAGTACCCCATCATCATAATCCAATATCGCTTTAGTTACATAAAAAAGTGGCTTTCTCTACCCCGTTGGATCCATGGAACAACAGCTCGTGAAAGACGGGCCAGATTTTCCAGCCGAGAATTCACAGAACGGGAAACCTTGGAAGTAGAGAGAAGAGGCCACTCTCCACATACCTACAGTTGAACTGATGATCCACGCACCAACCAACAAGTAGCGGAGTTTATGATTGTACCTGGGCACCCGGTCGTCAGCTCTGAACTGCGAACGCCCAGCAAGCTAAAGGCATCTTCTTACAGGCCGGCAGCCACGCGGTACCTTGCAACCTCGGCCGTGTAGGGCCCCGTCAATCAATCAATAGAACCCTGGCCCCTGGCTCTTGTCCCTCGTCCTTGTTACTGTACGCGTGTGGTGTGGTTGGTCGTGCGGTTCCCGCTCAGTCCTGGACGGCTTAGCTTTATCTTAGCCTGTGCTGTAGCCTACGATTCCTTGCTACTGCAGGCTCTTTTCTGGAGCTGGGAGCTGCAGCGAGCAGCAGCAGCAGCAGCAGTAGGCATTATACATACCTGCCTACTAGGTACATACATACCCATGTAGCAAGCATGCATATATACATACATTCGTAGAATTACACCGTATATCTAGTACCTTCGTCTGTGTATGTATATACCCTATATTACCTACAATTCAGGATTCACTGGTGCGCGGTGCACTGGTGTCATAGATTGGGGTGTGGGCTGGGGTGGGCTTGGTTTGATCGGGTGTGTCTTAAAACTACCACTAGCCAATCTCTTCCAATCCTTTTTCACCTCGCTCATCCTCCTCCAACTCGAAAGCCTTTCCTGTTCACACTCCTTCCTCTCCTCTCTGTCCTCCTCTCATCCGATCCATTCATTCTCTTTCTCCTGAACATTCCACCGTCTGCCTCTCTCCTTGTTCACTCAACGGAGAGAAAGTGGAAGACTTCAAACCCCCGGGGTCCCTAATTCGACAATCTTAATTAGCCCCAGCATCTTAGAAAGAGAAGGAGAACAGGGCCGAGAAAGAATAATTGAAGAGAGAAGCCGAGTAGATATTGGATTTCTAGAAACCCAATCATCTTCTTGCTTTTAGACAATTTTCCTCTTCAGTACACCCAACTAGTTGGTAATTACTGATAGCATTCCTCGCAATAATTTGACGAGGAATCTGCTCAATTACCTCGAAACACCCACCCCTTAGCCCTTCGGATCGTCCCCCTCGACATAATTCTATCGGTCGATTGCCTCTCCCCCATTCCACGGCCGATATATCCCCTCCTACCGACGACCACACGCACATCCAGGAGAATAAAAGCTCTTCTCGAGTTCCTACGTGCCTACGGTACTAGGAACCTGACTTTGGCCCATCGCAAATTAAGTGGATCTCAGCCTCAGAAAGTGATCGGGCTTGGACTCAGTATCTGGGTCTACTTCCGATTTGAGGGTCTCAGGAGTCTACATGAACCCAGTCGCTCTTACAACGATCTGCTAGAAGCGTGCAAGTGTAGAGGTATGTATTGTTGGCTGGATTTGAGGACCCCAAGGGAAACGATGGCCCCCTCCACGACGTTATATCCAAGGCCGCAGTCCGAAGTTCTAATTCAGATCGTGTTCTATCTACAGTTATATGCCAGTGGTTCCCCCGTGTTCTTATGGTATTATCCGCACTCACGCTTCAGTTCGAGAGAAAGTTCGCCCCTTGGGACTCGTTAGCTCGCTGTTCCCACCAAACCATTTAGAAATCGTCTTAATCTCCTGTCGATCTAATCGTGGCGGTAAGGGATAATCTCACTTCTTTTTTTTTTTTTTTCATTCTCTCCGCAACATCTACAACAAGCTATAGCTTGAATTTTGACGGACTATGGGTTCAAGTGGGTTCATTTATTGCCTAGCCTTCAGAGACAACACTTGCGCCCCCGTGCCAGGAACACCTCCCCACAATACCTCGGTCGAATCAGAATGCCTGAGGCCCGATACCCCCTGATGCCGATGTGAAGGGGGAAGCAGGCCTTGACCGATCCGTCTTGGGTCTTAACTCGTGTCTTCAGTGGCTGCCGTCCGTCATGACGCTAATATTCAGATGTCTAGAACCCATCTCTTGACATCGTTAAGAACGGCTACACTCCCGGCCCACTCGTCCCGTTCATTCACACACCTCACTTTCTCCAACCTACGGCTGACCACTCTGGCCTTTGTCATTCTTTTATATCTTCTTTCTGAGATTGTTCACCACACTCATTTAATATCATAATAGTCGTCGGCTCTGATATTTCACTCATTCGATCTCGGCACGACGGCCCTTAATAACAAAACCACTCATTCACCGACCCAAGATTCCTGGAGAACCTGACCGTCACTCTTTCAGCGCGCCCACCGCCACGTCGAACTCACCTTCACCCATCCGCTTAGATCCTAGTCCCCTTTTAGTATCTCGGAAGAGAAAACAGTAATCACGATGGCATACTCAAGCTCGGTGGACTCTGGATTCTTTATTGAATCAGATGAGCCTAGATACTCGCGAATCAGTGCCAAAGACGCTGCAAAGATGCTGGCACGCAACCGGCAGGAGATGATTGCTAATGAACTCTCTCGTCTCGCTGGCGACGAGTATCTGGAGGATATTATGCAACATCTGAGGCATATGGAAGTAGGTCGGGATTCTCCTTGTCTTTTCTAATCGGCAACTGCCACATTACCACCCGTCGTACGTGACAGTCAGTCGGGCACTGCACTTTGATCCCACTAGGTAACGGTTGTACTGTCCGAGAGAACATGCACACCTTAGCCTGGCCGGGCCGGCCTCCGTGTGCTAATCTCGGTTCAATTGTCACTCACCCCCACTACATTGACCACTGTCCGATCTGGCAAGTTAACATCTCTTCACAGGACGAGACCCTGCCTGACGCCAACCTAATTGATATGCAGCGGGAGATACAATGGTTCATGCGTCCGTATCTGATCGATTTCCTCATCGAAGCCCACGCAGCATTTTCTTTACTTCCGGAGACACTCTTCCTCACCATTAACTTGTTGGATCGATACTGCTCTAAGCGCGTAGTTTATAAGCAACACTACCAGCTGGTCGGTTGTGCTGCGCTCCTTATTGCTGCTAAGTACGGTGACAAGAAGGACCGGGTACCTCAAATCAACGAGTTGAACAACATGTGCTGCGGACTGTACGATTCCGGCATGTTCACCCAGATGGAGATGCACGTCCTCAACACACTTGAGTGGACCATCGGCCATCCGACCGTCGATTTCTTCTCCCAGCTCATCGTGGCGGAGGAAAGTGACGATCTCGAGGTGGAGCATATGGCCGCCTATCTCTGCGAGGTTGCGTTGTACCACCGAGATTTCGTCTCAACCAAGCCGTCCATTATGGCGCGCGCCTCTCTCGCCCTCGCACGAGCGATATTGGGTCGTCCGGAAGTCAATGACGGGGAGTGGGATCATACCGAGAACGTCACGGTGCTCGCTCTGTCACAGCACCTCCATCAGCCTTCAGCCACCCTGTCACGCAAGTATTCGTCTCGGCATTATTCCCAGGTGTCGGTGCGGCTCGCCGAGTTCCTAGCACAGCAGGCCGCCATCACCCGACGAGCAGGGCCGCCCTCGCCTCCCTCGGAAGTTACTGTCTCGTCAAAACAAGGTGACATTTACAGCACCCCGCATAAAGTGCATAGTGCAGTCATGGGTGTTGCCGATGGGTATATGACACCTCCCATTACCCCTGATGGCGTCTGCTTCGGCGTCGCCGACCCGATGAATAGATACGTCCCCCCTCGGTGCCCAGTCACCCCGACGCCTCAGCAGCCCGCCGTCTCCGGATATTCGCAGCATGTTCATCGGTATCCTACTTGTGCAAATGACGACTATAACCGCCAGATGGTGCAATGATCTTAGGGCCCTAGTGCTCGGATCGATGTCTGGTGGACTTCAGCGATCCATCATCATTAACTTCGACAATAAATTCTTGATATCAATCGCATGGATGTGTACAATTGGAAGAAAAAAGATTGCATAAATTGACGGTTCAGGATCATCTCTACGGCATTAGCGACTCGTTTGATTTCGTTTCCTTTTCTTCGGTCATACCCATCGCGCGCTTCGAATCTGCATTGCTCGAAAAGCACTCTCGATTTTCAATCACCAAAAAAAAAAATCTGCTTTCCGTCGATTTTTGTTGCAATTTCGGATCGTCATCAATCCCTGGCAGACAGCGACAGATCGACGGTAAATTGCATTGTAGAGACGGGGAAAGCGAAGGCGGGAGTGTCGAGCAAAATACGGGGGTATTGTTACCACGAAATTTGGACCCAGGGGGAAGGCAGCTGAGTATGGGCAGTTTGTGGAAGCTAATTGAGGACGGGCGACAATGCGGCGCACCGATGTGTATTACATAGAAGACGCACATCTGGGCGAGTTGGCAACGAGCTGGTTGTCGCTTCTCGGTGGGGTCACTGAGATGGTAGCCTCGCACGGTCGAGGTCTTGGAGGAGGACGGCGAGTCGGTTGGCAGCCCCAGCCGTCGCTTACATTGAGATCCTCCGCTTGGGGAATTATTTTAATTCTTTTGTGGAGGATATTGTCGCGGAATATGCCACTGTGAAGAATACAACGCCAAGGACCTCACGGCCGTCGCGGCTTTTACGTGTACTTGAACTCCATCTACATACAAAAGATGGCCAGAATGCATATTTTGCAAACACCACGCTCATACGCCGGACTAGAAGATGATGTGAACCGCAGTTGCAACGTGTTCTTGTCACCTCACTGGAATGCAGACTGAGGTAACTTATCGTCACCGCCCTGGTATTGGCATTGACAGAAGATGACCGACTGTCTGACTAAGAGACCTGTCTGCCTTGCCCTTCTAGCCCGCCTAGAGGCCCCATCCATCCAAGTTTGACTGTAGCAGGTACCCCATGTGGGTCAATTCCCTCCTGAGCTAACTTAAGCCCTTGTCATCCAAATGTTTCTAAAATTGGTTCATCATGCCCTCCTCGCAAAGCTCGGGCTT
Organism: Monosporascus ibericus; assembly: GCA_004154915.1. Taxonomy (NCBI): domain Eukaryota; kingdom Fungi; phylum Ascomycota; class Sordariomycetes; order Xylariales; genus Monosporascus; species Monosporascus ibericus. The sequence continues at coordinate 51,458 of QJNU01000377.1, forward strand.
TGATGGAGCCCACCGCCGCATAATAATTAACCTGCCGGAATCGGAACATGCCCTTTTCAGGCAAAGAGGTCTATTTAAATGCTAAGAGTGCGGTGTTCGTCATGTGGACAAGGTATAAGTGGCATAAATGGCATACTGGAAGCTGCTAGAATGAATATCAGGGCTAACTAGTGCTAAAGCCAATTATGGGCCAAGTTACTGAAGAACCCAGCAACGAGGCCGATCGATATTTTGGCGGTCGGGTTACCCCCATCGGCGGATAACGCTGCAGGACAGTACCATATTCCGCAGGTATATGTACGTATATGGGGCGTACGATGACATATCGAATTTTCCGATCCTTATGAGACCCACCTCCCGTCTATCACCAGTTTGTAGGAGTATACGGGGAAAGAAAAGGGGGTCTTGGTTCCGGTAGGAGTTTGTCGGTCTTCTCTTGTTGATGATTGTCTGTGAGAAATCGACGTGGGATTCCGTTTCAGCCTTTGGGACGTTCGAGCGCGCCACTCTGCCTGGAGCCGTCTGTCTTGCTACTTAACGAATGCCTACCTATAACATCACTTCCTAGGCACTTAACATACAGTATATACTGTCCTCCGCACCCCCTCGGACAGCAGGCCTCGAACCGGGGACGCCGATTTGATGCATGTGGGAGATACCGGGCCATAAGAATCAGCCCCTAAGTTAATGGACACAAGGCAAATGGAAATAGCAAGGTAAACTAGCGAGCAAACAATATATTCAATACAGGCCGGGTCAATATTGTCCCGGAACAATGCACGAGACAGAAGGAGGTCGGTACATAAGTGTCTGTTGGATTATGGCAAAAGATCAGGCGCTGGGACGGTTATTAGATCAAGCGTTATATGATTATATACGTATTCCTACAAAGTCTATTCCGGAGATCACTAACTTGCTACCTATACACCGCAAAGATCCTAGCACCGTCTGATCACCGACCACCGGGAGAAAAACAGCTAGTTACGGACGGTCGATCGATCGACGGACGGCACCGGTCGGAGGAGGAACTGCGCAGTTATCTAAGGCAGCCTGATCTTCCCCTCACCCCCAGAGACTAAGCGCTCCTCCTCTCCGCCCAAAACATTGTCGCCGCCCCTCCTCTCCCTCCACCCGGGGACCCCGCGGAACGCTGCCCAGGCGGCGCCGGCGGCCGCCGCGAGGGCGAACCACAACGGCACCAGGAGCCGGCGGCCGCGCACGGCGTGGCCGCAGGCCTCGATGAACGGCTGCCGGAAGTCAGGCGGGTTGGGCACGCGGTACCCGAGCCCACAGCTCCAGCTCTCGAGTTCGGGCCGGTCGATGTGGTGCTGCCCGTTGAAGAGTAGGTTCGAGGGCCCCGGCGAAGATGCCATCTGGTGCAGCATGTACGAGCCGTCGCCCCTGGCGAAGTGCATGGCGAAGCTGCTCACCAGGGCGGCCGTCGCGAGCGCGAGAGCCGGGCCGAAGGCCAGGATCAGGAGACGGTGCTGCTGGATATTCTTTTTCCGTAGTTAGTTCAGCTCGTCGTACATGGGCAGGCAACCAAGCGACCGTCTAGTAGACCCCCGGATGGATAGGTGGGTGGGTGTCGAAGGGGCCAAGGAGAGTAAGGAAAGACATGTAGTTATGTAAGTATGTAGGTGGTTGGGAAGTTACCTTTTTCAACCTCACGCTTGCAGCGAAGAGCACCCCGACGAAGAGGCTCACGAGCACATTGAGGATGCCCGAAGCGATGGCAAGGCGGTGGTGAGGAGAGCGGTGCGTATCCCCCGCGCGCCAGGGCACCGTCAGGATCTTCCCGTCGCCGAACCTGATCGGGAGCTGCCGGTCCCATCCGCCGTGGCGCTCGATCCAGCGAAGCTGGTAGACATGCTCGTGGATGACGGCGGCCGACAGGGCGCACATCACGGACAGCGCTAGGATGAGGACGCCGCACCGGGTCCGGGACCGCGGTCGCGAGACGGGGATCTCGATCTTATCCAGTGACATGGTGGAGGTTTAATTAAGGATGGTGACGTATCGGAACTGTGTGTGTTGATCGAGACTCAAAAGTCTAGCATGGTACCTATATATCGCAGAGATATCGCATTGGTTCTGAGAGCCGAGAGCGAAGAGCGATGGGGGCATTCATGGACCCCCCGGAAAGCTGCGGCCTTGATTCGAGGGGCCCCTTTTCTATTAGCGAACCCTATGCCCGTGCCTCGTTCCGTGCAAATTGTGAGGTGGCTTAGTGCAAGGCGCTCGAATTCTTCGACACCTCATGGGGTGGGGTGGTTGCACAGTATCCTGGAGGATTCTGCCGGCATCAGCATCCTACATATGTTGTCTTGTTGATAAGTATGCGCTACACTCTGTCAGCTTACCCGCCTCGACCAATTAGGTCAGGATCATACGAGGAGTTGTACTTGAGGTTGCATTCTTTCGTCAGGTAAGGCTTAGCCGTTATCGTAGTCAATCCGAGAAAGCTTCTCAGAACGACTCAAGCCATCATGGCCTACGAAGGGGTTTGATCTGTCGGAAGCCCAGTTGCGACTACTTGGGCAGGGGCACTACGGCTTCGACAACGAAGAGTGATACTGGATGGTGGTGCAAACACCGCAGGGCGATATCTGTCAGAGCTGATATGAATTCTCTCAGAGAATCTCTACCCAGATCGTAGCTCGGATATTGTAGTAGTAGAACCAGTTTTCGCCAGGCGTGAAGCCTTGCACGAGCTTCTTACCGCTAAGGCTAGGAGATGTCTCCGTAGACTTGGTATAGTCGCACCGAGCCGTAGCTCGACATATAACCGAATATTCATGACACAACGGTGTGCCTAAGCTCCTGTGTCCCAATTCTCTGCGCTTCTTTGTTCGGTAGTATCACTGCTATGTGATTGAGCTGAAGAAGAGCAAGTCTAGAGAGGCCAATGTCAGCAGTTCCCTACGTCCGGCACTTAACGAAATGGATGTTGAGATTGTATGGACAGCTTTCCACCAGGGTATCCATGCGCCTTCAAACTCCCGAGAAAAATTTGGGCAACATCGCGTAAGTTAGGCCAGAGGAGTTGCCGCATTGAAGGACGGATGTTTGTTATTCGGCATCTACATCGGAGGTCGCAAAGATCTCAGCACTCCCGTACGAATTCGTACGTAGCCGTACTGATCCGTACGATGATTTATGGAGCATCTATGCTCCCGACGTCGTCTCTTAGACTGATTTAAACTCGAGGCCTTTTGTAATTCCAGCATGTGATCCGAGTCAAACTCTTAATCATGCAATCGTCATCATTCTCCCCTTTCCACCCGTCAGTCCCATCTGGACTGCAGGCTATTTATTTCGGCCTGCTGAATCTCAACTCCCACAAGACTGTGCCTTCTTACCCCTAGGTAACCATAGACGCGACCACCTCCACGACGACTCCGCCTCCCCGCTGCGTGATTTGCAACGCCGAATCTGCCAGATCCTGCGCGCGGTGCAAGTCCACGGCCTACTGCGGAAAGGAGTGTCAGAAATTCGACTGGCCTTGCCACAAACTGCTGTGCTCGAAGTTCGTCGCCGGTCAGACCACCCCCGGCGAACCAGCCCTGCGCACCACACGAGGGATCCTCTTCCCGGCCGCAGGTGACGAGCCTGAGCTCGTACGCCTTGTTAACTTCTACTCGCCAGCTCGCCAAAGACGAGTAGACGGAGATGCCATAAGCGAGCTTTTCGATAGACACGACGACCTTTGCGTCCTCAGCCACGTCAAGGACGAAGACAGATACCTGCTCGCGCTGTACGAAGACAAGAACAGAGTGCGGCGCTATCGCAGGCAGGACAGCATCCTGGAGATCTGGCATCGCGAATACGGCGGCCATAGAGAGAACCGGGCCATCGCCAGGGCCACCAGGGGCGATATGTTTCACAGATGGTGCGGCAACGTCTTGGTGCTAGCCATATGCAATCCGACGCCTGGTAGACACATTAACCCGGCATATAAGGACATCTCCCTCAGGGACTTCCGCGACGCGGTGGATTTCCTCTCGGATTATCTCAACCCGCTGCGGAGACGGACTGAGCTGGTGGTCGACATTCACAGTCTCAATGCCGAAGAGAAGGCCAGGAGGAGGGCGGAGGGACTGCCCGAGAAGGATGACGACATTGTATTCGACATATACGATCCTATTCTTGAATTGGACATTTCTTACTAGGATAGGGTATATGGGGTACGCTGAGATTGTATGACGAGTAGGACCAAAAGTATTTGTATTCATATCAAACATTCCGTATGAGTAACTGCTAATGATGATAATGTTACCTAAAATACCAGATCGCGAGCAGAGACCCGGTTTCCCCGGCCATACAGGCGTGGCCCGGGAAATGACACAGGCACTCCTTTCCCCCTTTAAACCTGGTTGGTAACGGTGAACGTCTAACTTATTTTCACGGCATTGCGTTCATGAGTAGCAAGGAGCTAAGTAATAAAAGCACGATATGACCATATTATCCAGCAACATTTACCTATGGCGCGCTTAAGGATCGCTTCACCCTGCCGTTCCTGAGAACGGGTATTAATAATAAAGGGGAAATACGATTTTGCGGGGTTCAAGGGGCGCCTTCCATGTACTGGGCCCATCATGTCTTGGGTTAAAAGCTGGACCATGGCCAGCAGGCATGATATAGGGGTACGCAAAATCAATGCGTAGGAAAACACAGCACCAAGGAACTGTGCCAATCTCTTTGACTCGGTGACATCTGTAGCAAGGCAAGTTGTCGTTCGAGATTCGCGTTCTCAATGGTCTGGAGGATGGCCGCTGTCTCGGCCTCTATGTCTACTACTCCTGTCCACAGTGGAGATAGGGGGCTGTCCTCCGGATCCCGGTTTGGTCGCGGGGGTGGGGGTCCGGTTTGAGGAGGACCAGGTTGACTCCTGTGCTCCGGCATATGCGGAGCGTTGTCTTCAGCAGAGGCGGCAGCAGTGTCTCCGCGTCTGGACAAGATATAAGTGTCAGCTCTCCATACTGCCTGCCTCGCCTCAACAGAGTCTGTTACCCGAGAGTCGGGGTATCCTCAGGCCTCAACGCTCGTTGATCTTGATCGATCTGCGTGCTGCTTCGTGCATCGGTCTCTGACCTCTAGGCCTAGCAAGGCGAGGAACGCTCAAATGCGGACCAGGCTATTCTTGTCATGGTTTCGGAACCATGCAACCGACGAGTGTGTTGCTAGGGAATCCTATACCTCGCAACAGTTTCTTACCTCTGCTTCTGGTTGGTCCGAAGACATGAGAGTGCCGGCAAGGATGCTCTGGGTTAGGGCCAGCGAGGTGATGGCAATCAAGTCATGGAGCGAGATGGGCTGGAGAGACGAGAGGAGAAGCAAGGCGATAGAGCGAGGTGGGTTGCAATGAAGGAAAAGCAAGGAGTCCCTGGCGGAGATGGGATTAAGGTGCTCGGTATGAGAGATAAGGTGTCGAGGATAGTCATTACAGCGCGAACATTGACCATATAACTGCTTGGGAGACACCAACGCCTGGTCCGGCCGTATAAAATTTAGAGCTAACTAGTTAGAGATGGTAGTTGAGGGATATGTGCTCTCGATTTGTCGACTTTAAAACTACCTCTGGCCAGAACGAATATCCCTGAGGAATAGATGGCCATTGAATAAATCATAAGCTCTAAGCGTGACTAAGGAGCGGAGTCGTGAGTCCGTGAAACCCTAAAGGGGAAAGGAAGCAAACTATACAGCCAAGTCCAAAAAAGGGGCCTATCCCCTTTTCCTTCTCCACTGATATACGAAATCAATGATACGTCCATTACGCCTATATACTTATTCCCCGTACTCCCGCTTAAAAGTCCATGACTGGCTCTTTCAACATGCGGGACCACGGGTTCCCCGACTACCTCACAGCAACAACACCACGTCTGCGATTCGCCTGCAGATCTGCAAAACAGCGAGGACCTCCCCGTCGTCATCGTGGCGCTGGCAGTCGGCGGCTCCTCGTACACAAGCTTGAGCGCGTCGCTGGGCTGCGGACGGCCGTCCAGCATGTGGTGCAGCATGACGCTCGCTTGGCCGAAATCGGGCATCCTCCTGGCCAGCGCAACGGACGCGAGCGTCGAGCGGCCGGCGGCCCGTACGGCACCATGCCCGGCGGTTAGGTATAGCCGGACGGATTCGTGCCAACTGGACGAGGGCCTGCTGCGCTACCATCTACGGGTAGGGTGGTCCCTGGTCTGGTTGCGGCCGGACAGTTCGGATCTAGGCTAGGAACGCAAGGAGTCGTAAAAGCCGCGGCCAGGCGTGGCCCTGCCGCCCCGCCGCCGACGGGAGGCGAAGTGGGAGTCAGACCAAGGAAAGGGACACCGGGCTTCGTGCTTGTTTGAGAAATGGTCATGAAGGTTGGGATCTCCGGCGCAGGACTAGGCCATGGTGGAGTAGGCTGTGGGCGGGACCAACCGTCGTAGCAGTGAGCACACGGACAGCCGTAACCATGGTGATAAGCTTGTTCTGAAATTTGAACAGGCGGATAAAACCGGCCGTCGGACAGTCGTTGTAAGTATAGCTAGGACTAGGTAGGATAGGGGGCTGGAGCTGGAGCTGGCAGGCCATAAGATGGAGCCAGAGGGCCATAACCTGGCGCTGGAGAACCGTAATACGGGGTACAATTACAGGGTGCCTGAGGTTGATATGGACATGGTGCACAAGGTGGGTAGACGGTGACTGTGGCTCCAGCCGCACTATATATATTGTTAGTCATAATTACTAGAATAGGGGGAGGTAACAATATCTTATTCGCTGGCATATCGTTGAGTGACAGTTGTATACTCAGTCACGGTTGCAGTCCCATCATCTAAAGTAGGTTTAGCCCACAGTGCTCATCTAAGAAGCGCATTAGGCGTAACGCACTCCCGACGATGGTAGTTCGTGAAGTAACCCCTGCGCCTGGCTGCACCCCGCCAGCTCCTAGCTCCATGCCTCCAGCGCCTTGTTGAGTTCCCCTCCAAGGGAGGTTCCACCTGCTCCAGGTTTACGCCCCCTGCCCTGGTAGGTCCCTCCGGCTCCCGGTCGGGCTCCTCCAGTTCCTCCGGGTTGAGTTCCTGCTCAGGTTGTCTACCTCCAGGGCCGGTCTATGCTCCCCCAGTTCCCGGTTGGTTTCCTCCAGGTTGCACGCCGTCCGCTGCTGGTTGGGGCTCCTCCTGCCCCACTCCCGGTCGAGTCCTTGCAGCTCTTGGTTGAGCTGCTGCTGACGCAGTTGACAGACTTGGAGCAGTGGCAGCAGGTGTTCTAGACGGACTTGCGGCTGCGGGACCTGTACACGCACTCGCACCCGCGCTTGCATCTCTTGTCGCTGGTGTTACCACGATATTGGAATAGAGCCCGACTACACCCACTACCCCAACCACCACCGCCTCCACCACATTCTGCAGCCGGAGACGAAGCGGCGGCCGTATTCTGTCCAGGGCCGGGCGTCGTTGGCGAAATGGTAACAGGCTGAGTGCCCACGCAGGCTCCCGGACCCTGAGTCGACAAAACAGCGGGTGTTGAGCAGCCACCACCACCAGGTACCAAGGCACTGGCACAACCAGCGGGTCCCTGCAGAGCCGCGGCGTCCGTGCTTGTGTTGGTGAATGGATTTGTGATCAGACTCAGGGGTACCGAAAGCGGCGGAGACGGGAGGAAGCCAACACCCGCAACCGTGAGATCGGTCGCAGCGACGGCCGGGTTCGGGAGGGAGCCCGTCGGCGAGGCCAAGGATTCGGGAGGCCGGCGAACACCTAGCACCATGCTGCCGATGGCCGAGTCGATACCCTCGGACAGGCCCTCGACGCTGCTGAGGGTCGCGGGCGCCGCGAGCACGTTCGCCAGCCACGCCACGTCCGTCGCCGCGGCCTGCACCTCCACCACGCCGGCCGCCGCCTGCGACGTGACGAGTTTGATAATCTCCCCGTCTGCAGGGGCGGGACCGCGCTCAGCACTTTCACGAGCAGGTTCGCGAGGCCTCCGAGCTGGGGGCGGACGTGGGCTGGGGCTGCGGAGGAGCCAGGGGGGCCGATGGTGCTAGCTAGCCAGGAGAGGCAGGCGGTCGGGCGGGATGGCCTTGCTGATCACGGGCGGGACAAGACTGTTGAGGTCGCCGGCGATGTCTCCCACGAATGAAGTCGCCGTACCCGGGTTGAGCTTCGACAGAGCGGGGCCTGGGACGATGTTGGGAAGCCCGGCCATACCGAGCAGCCGTTTTTCAATGTTGCTCGGTGCGTCCGTGTCGTTTGCAGGTGGCAGGAACTTAGAAGGCGTGTCGCTGGTCTCTCGACGGCCCGATCTGGGTCTTTCAAGAGTAAGGCCCCTTATGCTGTCACTGCAGATGACCGTAGCGAAACGGACTAGGTGATGAGGATAGCTTTGCCGGCCTCCCCATGCCGGTAGGCGGCCCGAGAGGGGGCATTATAAGTAAGGGACTCGCAATACGAGTTAGAAAAGGGGCCGATCCAAAAGGAGGGGCTGAAACAAAAGAGAGAGACGACAGGGAGGTGAAAGGTCTTCAAAAGTGAACTAAAATCCAAGCTGCAAAAGGCACCAGAACGAAGGTGATTGGGGTCAATACGAAGCCAAGAGAGCGAGTGAAGTTGGAAGTATTCCAAACAAGATGTTTTGGACGACGATGTTAAAGACAGATGACTGTGGGCCGCACTACGCTCATTGCACTCATTTCTACCACAGTTGAAGCTAGGTTGTTGGAACTGCTCTTTCCGTCTGTTGACACGGGGAAGGGGTAGATTAGGAGGATTGCTCCCATCAGGGGGGTCATGAGAAACGCTTCTTCCTGTAAATACGTCAGACATATTTTCGGAAGGGAATTGAGGATTCTTCTAGGAAACAGCAGAGTTAGGTTTGGTTGGTTAGAAAATGGAACGGACTTGAGCAAGTGGTCCTTTCCATAAAATGGCATCTGGAGTCTGCGTTAGGTTACTAGCGAGTGATCCTTGGCTCCGGGTCACTCTCCCGGAGCCTTTGATTGCACTTGTGGGACAAAAATATTCTGACGATCGCACGTACACCAATAGACGCCGCGAGTTGCATGTTACAGATCAAAAGCTGCTATTTTTGCTGCCTCATCATAAGTGATGCCTGCCTAACCGGCGACCGATGCAATTAAAACCATTGAAGAATCCAGTCCACGCCATGTACCCGAATTTGCATCTCTTAGTATCTCTTACCCTCCCGGAGGGTGTCCGCGTACTCCTCCAACGGGCTTCTGATCAGCTTCGTCTCGGTCCACAGGTTGGGCGTCAGGAATCCGTAAGTGTTAGAGATGGCAGCGAAGGTAGCCTTCAGCGTGTTCTCGAGGGTCTTGGTCGAACCGGACGAGGAGGTGTAGGCATCCTCGATACCGGCGAGCTGAAGAAGTCGCTTGACGGCGGGAGAAGCGACGATTTGAGTACCACGGGGAGCAGGGATCAGCTATGGCAGTTGTGTCAGCACCTCGTCCAGAACCTAGTTTCCTCCATTTCGGTCGCAACATACCCTGACAGTGACGGAACCGCACTTTCCGCTCTCCTTGACGGGCAGGGAGTGGGGAAGACCAAGGTTGGTACCCCAGTATCCTCGTCGTACGGGGATGACGCTCAGCTTGGCAATGATGATAGCCGCACGGATGGCAGTGGCGACTTCCTTGGAGGTCTTGATACCCAGACCGACGTGGCCCTCGGAGTCACCAATGATGACGATGGCCTTGAATCGAGTTCGCTGACCGGCACGGGTCTGCTTCTGGACGGGCTTGATCTATATTTCGGGAAAATCATGTCAGCGAATCCATTGAAGCCCGCTCGTGGTTCAAATGCGCTTCGAACAGCAAGCCAATTCGTGATTCTATGCGCCCCCCCCCCAAAAAAAAAGTTTGACGAGTTTTCTGCCGTACCTTCATGACCTCATCCTTGAGCTTGGGCAGGAAGAAGTCGACGATCTGGTACTCCTTGATTGGGAGAGAGTGCAGGTAGATCTCCTCCATGCTCTTGATCTTGCCGGCCTTCACGAGACGGCCCAGCTTGGTGACGGGCTGCCACTCCTTCTCGCTGTCCTTGTTGCCACCACGGCGGCCACGTCCTCTGCCGCGGCCACGGCCTCGATCACCACCTCGGTCACCTCGCGCGGCGAAACCACCACCTCGGGCGCCACCACGGTCAGCCATATTTATTTATTCGGGGTTTGGGCGGAAGGGAGTTGGCTGTCGAAAGGGTCGTTCTTCGTAGTTGGCGTGGATGGCGGGATGCGACAGGAATTGGGTTGAGTTTGAAGAATATCGCAATAGTTTGGTGGGGTCCCTTTTTTGTCGAAAATAAGTAGAAAAGTTGTGTGGGCAGGCGTCAAGCGAAAGTATTCAGGTGGCCTGTGCGGGTTCCCAGTGTTCTTCCGGCCCCACACCCCGTACAGGGACCCAGAACAGTGTCTTACAACCATATGGATTGGTTGGCGATAGCTTCATCTTAAATGCCCTTTAAATTCGGATGGTGAATTCATATGACATCAGCTGCTGGAAACTTACTGCATCCTAATCCCAAACTATTATGCCTACATATTCTCGTTTTTTCTTGTAGAATTATTCCCTCCAAATGCATGGAAGTGTCTAGTCCGTCTCCATCTTCTGAACTTAACGCGTAAGACTAGGATGTCCCTGTAGGGTTCAGATTCATATACGGAATGTTGCAAGTGACAGCAGCATTAATTGGGAGAGATGAGTGACGTACTATAACCTACGAACATAATTGGTAAGCATGAACCTACTAAGTAGGTAATTATCATTGTATGATACTTTCGCCGTCGGAGTTATGCAAGCCTGCTGCAGCGAGCGAAGAACAACCAGTAACAATAACGCTCACAATAAACCAATCAGGCTGGAGGAGAGAGGGGCCAATCCATCACGACTCATTCTCAATGTAAAACCGTGCCAGCTCAGCCTTGCATCGTCATATCCCGTACATGAAGAGTGTAGTTACTCCTGGAAGGTCGGATAAGGGTATCATAGTAAAGTAGTTTGTCCGCCACGCTCTTTAGTGTGCTCTCCTACTCGTCCTTCAGGATCAGATTTTCGGACTGCTGAACTCTTTGTGCCCATTCACTGCGTAGAGTTAGCGTCGACCAGATTGTTTTTGCATGGTGATGTCAGCTTACGTCCAGCCACCGTCATAGACTCTGCGCTTCTCGGGAGAGCCATATCCCGCCACCTCGAGAGCTGTCTCAAGCACAACTGCTGTTACACCCGTACCACAACTTGTAACGATGGGCTTCGACGGGTCTACCCCCCTTTCCGCAAATAGCTTCTTTAGCTTGTCCTTAGGCAAGAAAGTCTTGGTCTCCGGGTCCAGAACAGCGCTGAAAGGAATGTTCATAGCGCCTGGCATGTGGCCCGAGGGCAGCCCTTCTCTAGGTTCGGGATCCTTGCCGGCAAATCTGCCACTCGGTCTCGCATCAAGGATTTGAATGCCTTCGGCCCCCTCCTTGTTGGCGTCTTGGGCCACCTCTTTTATCTCCTCGAAACTCGCGACCTTCTCCTCGGCCATCTCGGGGATAGGGTACGGATTGCAATCCACGCTGTAGAGCTCGCCCGATTCTGTAGGGTATTCCTCTTCCACCCAGACCTTGAAATTGTCCAGGATATGTACCTTGGGGTGCCCGAAGACTCTCAGGGTCCAGGCGACTCGAGGCGCACTGAAGATGCCTAATTCCTTCGTATCGTAAACGACTACCGTGTCATCCTTTCGAATACCAAGCTCGCCCATGGCTTCGGCGAATAGTCTCGCACTCGGCAGCATGTGGGGATATGGACTGTGCTTGTCAATGACCTTGTCTAGGTCAAAGAAGCGAGCCCTGGGGATTCGTTGTTGACGGAAGACGTCAATGCCCTTTCGGGGGTCATTTGGCAGGAACCAAGCGGCACATAGCGGGACCACCCGGGGATCGGAGTTGATTGGTGAAGGTGGGCATTTCCTCAGAGCTTCATCGAGCTCTTTGGGGGTGACTACGTAGGAGGAAAGGTTTCGCCGGGTCTCCATCGCACCGATACGGAACGTTTTGAAGCTTTGTCGCGTGAGTGAAACTCGCGATGAGCGGAGAATGCCGATCGCAGCCATGGTGAGGACTGACTCGGGAGGAACCCCAAGCTTAAGTTGTGTATGCAATATCAAGAACTCCGGCACTCGGAAGGACGCAGATTTGTGGACCTTTCAATCGGATGGCCTCCGATCGCTGCTACTCATAAGGGGAGCCGAGCAATCCCACCCTCTCTATACGTTGCCAGGAGATGGATTAGATTCCAAGTGATCGGAGATTACTTGCAAGACAGGGATAAAGCTTTACCGGTGATAAATATGAGTGAAAAGCTGTGCGGGGTCTAACCTTGACCTTTATACTCGTCCCTTCTTTTGACCAAGGGACATGCGACCGTTAGCTTCATGTAGAAAGTTTCGGTCTTTGTTTCAATGTTCGCATGGATTGCATTGGGAATGTCTGGTACGTAGTTAAGGCAGGTAGAACGACGAATCGCAATAGAAGAAGTCTCATGCTGCTTGACAGACTTCGTTATCTTCCCGCATGACGGAACGCAGACAATAACTTAAAAGATTGTTGCTGATAAGCCGAGTGATTTGATTGGGCTGATTTGGCAATTGATATTGCATTATCGGTATGCACGCCCCAAGGATAGTCTTTTCATGGTTTGTTGCATATGAAACTTTGTCCTCCTATAACGTACTACTTACGTATATACCTTAACCCCTTAGCCCTTCTATTACCTGGTCTGCATATTTGTCCCTACGCGTAGGTAGTTCCTTTATTGCTACCTCAAGAAGAACAGAGGGGAGGGCTATTAAAGACATTTCCTCGGGCTGTCGATTCCTATACGACATCACCTATTTGCCTCACACCGGAGTGTGTACGTGTCAACCGTCGAACTTGTCATGAAAGTCAAGATCAAGAAGTGGAATGCTGTTGCGACATGGAGGTGGGATCTTCCAGAAGACGATGTTTGTGGCATCTGCCAGGTTCACTTCGACGGAACATGTCCGACCTGCAAATATCCAGGTGACGATTGCAGCCTTCGTATGCCATTTTCAAGATATTCTATCTATAGTCGCATGATGAACTAAGCTATTCTTCTTAGTCTCTGGGAAGTGTGGACATAACTTTCACATGGTCAGTCACCATATTGAACCTATCGCAAAGATTCGCAAGCTAACTTCCTCCAAGCACTGCATAATGGAATGGATCAAGCAGGACTCGGCCAAGGGGCAATGTCCTATGTGTAGGCAGAGTGAGCTGGGTTCTCCCCTTTTTATATATGATGGGTGCTAACAAGGCTACAGAGTTTGAGTGGGGAGAGACTAAGGCCACTCGAGAAGGGAGCGAGCAGCAACAAGAAGGACCTCCTGATGTGCAATAACGGTTGAACTGCGAGACATTTGGCTTTTCGCGAATGTTTTCTGGCGTCTAGGAGGCATTCAGAGGATACCCTATACATGGGCAAGCACATCAAGAGATTGCCAAGGGATCCAAGCCGCCAGACTGATGGTAAGCGCCAGCGTCATATTCATCTTGCTTTCTTTACGCAAGTCTGCGGAAACTAGCTAACCAACAGAAAGGTCCTTTACTGCAGAGATAGGCATTTGTGCATTGCACAATGAGCGGTGCGGATTGCGGGAGATATAACGTACCTGGTTCCGAGCTCAACTAATTGGTACTTTAACTCGAAACCTCAATTCAACATACATAGCATGGTTCATGATCAATTGCCTAAGATTCCTATTCCAGGGGCAGGGGAGCTTCCCCGGAGCCGGTACCTGTGGTATGTAGCTAAGCTACCCCTCGTTCTCCACGTGCGGATAAGATAAAAGCTCCGTCCAGCCTGATCTATGTACACTTCGGGAGCTACATTTATTAATGACCTGCGGTTGCAATTCAATGTTGCCATTGCTCGGTTGTTGCAACCAGCTAAAATCAACCTATGACCGATTCCAACGTGCATGTGCATAAAGGACCTGCAGCTAAAGAATCCACCCGTCATGAATTGAAAGGGCGACCGATTTACGCGTCCGCACTCTCCCTCGTCCGGTCAGGAGCGTCTGGGTGCCTGTTCTTTTCGTTGAACCGTTTCCCCCAACACAAACCCATTTCACAATGCGCCAGCCTCAGCTCGGGCCTTTCCACCATCATCATACCCTTTCCTGCATCTACATCATCAATCCCCCCCACCAATCTGCATCCATGTCTCCCGTTCTCCAACCTTCGAGATGACGGAGCCCGTGACGGAGCAGCCGCACACCTCGGCTGATGACTCTCCTCCCAACACCGTCGATGATGGAACACAACATCACCACCATCAACAGCAGCCGCCGCATCACCCGTTTGCGCCCATATTCACCCTCGTCAACAACGCATCGGCCGGGACCACCCACCATCCCCATGTGCGCTATATTTTCAGCGACGACGATCCCGACCTGCTAACGCGGGCTCTGACCGAACACCACGAGATTACTGTCGACGAGGCTGGCTCTGGCCCCGCTTCAAACAACCGGGCTGTAATACTAGACCTAGCGACTGATGACGGCGGGGAATACCATGTAGCCTGGGCCTCGAGCCTATCGCCATCCTGGGCAGTGCTCGATGCACAACTGAGCCGAATATCGCCACCTTCATCCGACGGCGGGAATGAGAACGACGGCGGAGGGGGAACCAACAGCAGTCGACCGGGTCGGCTCATGTTGCGCATCGAAGGCCTCGAAGGCGGTGGCCTAGGCTCAGAAAGCGACTCCCGCCACTCCCAAGGTTCGGGCAACAGCGGCGGCAGTGGGATCGCCCAAAAAGATCGAGAAAAAGGAAACACTGATGACTACCCCGCCCTGGTAGACGAATTTGAGAAGCGAATGGTTACGTTACGAAAGGTCGTCAGTGCGAGCGAGGAACGCCGTCAGAAGGTGGGCGGTGAGCCTGGTGGAGAGACGATACAGTCACCGCAAGCATCCGAAGGGGATACTACTGCAGAACAAGGCCAAGGAGAAAGAGGGGGTTAATTGAGGCTCCGGGGGTTTCGGACGATTTCGCACCAATTGACGACTCTCAGCAGAGCAACGAAGTTGTTACCGGGGGCATTCCATGTCAGGGGTTCAGCACATCATAACACCAGAGAATGTCCGGGATTACAGTACTGGTGCATCTCTTCGATACAAACATGTGTGGTTGATCTCCCAGAAACCGCGAGATGGGCGAGGCCCGAGTAGAGAATTAATCTAACATTTTTCTCCTAAGCGCAAAGACCAATCTCAATTAGGCCGCTTGATTTGGATGGTGACGGGCTGTCTTCTGGTACATGACGCTAACAATAACTTCCGCGACAGCTCAATTCAATAAGCAATTATCAAATCCGGGGGGGGGGGGATATATAAGGATCCCCTCCCACCGAGGCTTCGGAATATCAGGGCCTCGCCAGCAATAGCTCCCGAAGTACAACTGCTTCAACCATGACATCTAAAGATGATATCGATTTCCTTTATGTCGAGGACAAGTCATAGCAAGTCCCTAAAGTGACGATGACCGGAATGGCGACATTTACATGCTCTATTTATGAGACATGGTTGATGCGTAACCGCAAAGGCTGGATGATTAATTCAATATGGTCTCATATCTCCCCTTCCTGGTTTCCCTTTCACGCCCGCCCTCTATGGCTACATCATAATATGTACAAGTGTTACCCATTTTGGACGCTGAGTAAACGAGGTTGTCTGAGTAGCCCCTGATATTGATTCCCGACAGTTTGCCGAACGTATAGGGATTCTCCCCGAGGAGCTGCCGTCGACTGAGATGCTCGGCATCGACCGTTTTACTACTGGGATGTACAGCCTTGGCAATAGAAGAACGAGCCACACAGTTATGCTAGGCATTTGCGTGATGACCCCTGTTCTGCAGTCTTAATACCTTGCGTGCTGAGGCCGAGTTCTAACAAGAACGCGATACAGAGTTACGACAGAGATGGTACAACGATTGCATGTCTGCGCGCCATGCTCTTCCCTCTGAACCGGCCCGCTAATGCGGTGTCTTAGACATAGTGGCAATCCCGCATGTCTTGATTTGCAACGGTTTAGAATTACCTCAGCCTCCAGGACTGATGCGACCAATAGGTCGCCCTTTGTATATGCACTCTGAAGAACTCACCGCCAACCATCGAGTATCTTGTAGTTAAGGAATTTTCTACTCAACCTTGCTGGTCACAAAATAACGTCCTTCCTGCAATACGCATCACATCCACCTTTGGCGCATGGGACGAACGAACCGTAGCATCGCAAGCAGCCCCATCACTTCGCAGGTGGTGAATGCTAGTAACAACGCCAAAAGGAAGGCCACGACCGCGTAACAAATGCTTTCATGGGCATCATTGTGGGGCCTGTCCACTGGCACCATAGCAGCAGTTCCTGGCGTTGCCCTCATTTCCCTGAAGCACCCAAGGATGGCAATATCTTCAGCCGCGATGTCGCCTTCAGGACCGGGCGGCTGTGATAGGAAGCGCGCCCCAGGCGGGAGCGCAATCAGAGCCTGCATCGAAACCGCCCCCGGGCCAATGAGGGGAACCTCGGGATAGCATCATCCGATATTGCAATGCACGGGATACGGGCCTTGTCAATGACGTCATCACAACCCGGGGACGGGATTGCGCCATCGAGGCGATGGGGATGCTAGGCAGGGAGACGGTTTGGATCTCATGGATAGTGGTGTGTTGGCGGTTACCCATGTAAGATTCGCGACCAATGTGGCCAATATGCGCCACCACGACGATAGGGTTTGCCTCCGTCTACAGACCATCCGTTTGGACGGATACCCGTAATGGACCGCAGATATGAAATCCACTCAGATTGCCTCCTTTCTCTTCACTGCCAAAACCGTTGGCGGATCCGCGGTGGAGCGCCAGGGCGGGCAGCCAGGGTTCGGGAACGGCCACCCTGTCGACGGTAGCGGCAGAGGCTCCGCCATCTTAGATAAGTAGACCTCTCGCGCGGCGGTAGTACGCGGTGGTTCGCCTCACAAACGAAGTGTGCTAGGCTTGATGGGAGACCGTTTACGCGCAGGAGGGCGCCAACAGGGCGCTAGATCTCCAGAACCCCGACAATCTGGGCGGCAGAGCACTGACAGCGGCAACGTGCCCAACCTCAGGTGGAGCTTCTTGGGTCGAAGACCCGGATACTGGGGGGCGGCTGGGTCCGCGAAGCATTCGTCATGGACCTCCCCTCGAGCCACGACATTCCCGGGGCTCAGCAGCCCCTCCCCAAGGGGTCCATTCGACAGCTCCACTGCCACCGTGTGGTAGGTATCACCCTAGCTGGCTTATACCTTGCCCTGTCAATTCTGACAACTAGCGCGTTCGGGCCGAATGAGTATATGTACATAACGGCTCCGTGCTGATATCGGCCTCCAACGAAAACGGCCAGTACGACGTGGCGACGGTAAGGGTCGGCGCCATCTGGTACTTCCCCGAGGGCGTTCCGCACACGATCCAGGGCCTCGATGGCGAGTACGAATACCCGCTGGTCGGCAATGGCAATTTCGAAAGTATGGGGTGAGTAAGGGGATAGGGTAGATTACACCCGGACGCCTTCCACCTTCCTTGAGCGGAGGAGCCGCGGCGATTCTGCACCATACGGTATCGTCGACGGAGACTGACTGCCTATCTGCGCAAAACCGCATTCCACGTAGACGAGCAGACTACGCACACGCCGAAGTCGATCCTCGCCAAGAACTTTGGGCTCCCCGAGGAGGTCTTCGCCTGGGTCCCGTCCCCGAACCCGTACATCACGAACGGCGCGGCCGACGACGGCACGCACCGCAGCGTGGCAGGAGGCAACGGCCCGCTGACGGGGAATGCCTCGTTCGTGTACCACGCGCGGGACCGCTCACTGGGGGACGTGCCCCACGGCGGCGGCACGGCGGTGTTCCCGGACTATGGCGGTGGGATTCCCTACCCTCCCGTTTTTGCCGTCTGTTTCTTTCTTCTAGCGCTGCCACGAGGAGGGTGCAGCTTAGCTTCCTACCTACCTACCTAGTAACTACTATCATTTAACCCGACACTTAAGTTACATACATGCTCCCGCGGCATTTATATCACTGCATTGAGAACATGTCGGAGGAGGATGAGGACCTCATCCAGATAGCGATCTCCAAGGGAGACCGCGTCAAAGATATCCCGTCGGCGCAGTGGTTGGCCCTGAGGCCGGCCGACGTCGTCGCGAACCTGCTCCGGATCCCCGTCGAGGTCGCCGAGAACCTGAAGACGGAGAAGCAGATCCCTCGTTAAGGGGCCCTAGTCTATCACCTCATGGGATACGCTGCTTCGTAATCTGTGGATGGACCGATGATCTTCGCCGGCGGTCTTCGAAGGTCGCTGCACGGTGGCGGATGACATTGGGACCGGCGACGGAAATTGCCTGACGGAGCCGATATGGGAATATCGGAGGTATGATGATTCAGGTAGTAGCCATGTAGCTATAATAATATTGTCCCGCCAAGTTAAGTCATAGACATGTCAACTGTCTGCCTCGTCTACTATCATCGAGCTGATGATCTCGGCAAGGAGACAACCCTAAATACTCGGCGAACACAATGAGCAGACACGTTCGTATATGGACACTTACATGAGTTCTAAAATCGTCCAACAGCCCATAAGCGATGATGTGAAGTGCTCCTCTAGCCGATAAGCAAATAAGTCAGTGTGCATATTCCGACGAGACGCCTACCTAACTGCCCGACCACGCTACGTCGCTGCTTACTTAGTACAGATGCTACAGTTCCCCTTGAGCCCGAAGTAGCACAGTACTGGTCCAGCCAGCGCCCAGATAGATAGCACAAGCGGTCCCGAGATGCGCTTGTTGTAAAAAGCACAAGCGTCCACGATACTGCTGACGCTCACGCACGGCTAATTCCTACCTCGGAGGTGGTCTCGCCCGGGACACAGGATGAAGGGGGGGTGGGAGAGGTACAATATCCCAAAACGCGAATACTGTAGCCCGGGGTTGATGGTCAAGTTCGACGAACACGGTGCCGGCTCGAGAAGCGCCCGGCTTGTCGTCCATGCGCCTTACGGGAGCCAAGCGAGCCCCAGCCGCAGGCAGTCCTACTTAGGCATGAGACAGGCCAGCAAAACATACAGCCCCGATACGCAACTCAGCTCATCAGATTACTACGCGGCTCGCACCACATGTCACCTTTACTAAGCGTACTGTTTCACATACGTATATTTATAGGACGTACGACGATGGAAGACTTCTCATGTCCATTGAAATCCGCTGCGTCTCTTTTCTCTACGCAGTGTAGGCAGAGACACGAAGAACGCAAACGGGACATCCATCGCAAGACCGAGCATCTCCTCCCTACCGTTCGTTGGCTCCGGGGGAGAGGAAAGACATGGAGAGAAAAAAAAAAAAAAAAAAAAAAAAAAAAAAAAAAAAAAAAAAAAAAAAAAAAAAAAAAAAGACCAGGAATTTCAACCGTCCCCGAGCGACTCCGCATAAAAGCCTCTATTACTCAAGCGCAGGCTACCCGATATATAAGTCCCCCCTTCCTCGAACCCCGAAGACGCAAGGGGGCGACGGCGAGAGCGAATGGATTCCCCTCCTACCAACGCCGGAGCAATGCATGTACAAACGGACGCAACTTCCTCAATTCCCCGTTTTTCCCTGCCGCACTAACCTGCTTTATCGCGACGATTATGATAATACGCAACGCAACGCATAATGGAAGCCCCGTCTCCCCAAGGGACATGGAGTTCAGTAGGTAAAAAACTAACTGAGCTCTCGACGGGGCTCCGAGTGCGCCTCGAGCTCGGCGGGAGGTGGCGACATCGACCCTCTGTTTTTTTTCCCCGAGTTAGCCAAACATTCGAACCCGAACTCCGTGAGTCCATCTCCTATGACACGGATGCGATACAAACAAGTGCCGAGAGAAAAGAGAGAGTAGTAAAAAAATCAACGGGCGGAGGGGTCTCTTACTGGTTCAACCTTGGACTCCCAAACCCGGGCGGCACGAACCCGGGGCTGGGGTGGCCGCTGATGTAGGACGTATGGGGGCTGCCAATCTCGGAGAGTTGGTTCGGGCTGCGCGAGCGGTACGGGTCCGGGGCGAAGGTGCCCGAGTTGGGCATGCCGCCGTAGATGGAGCTGGTGTGCGTGGACGGCGGGGGCGGGCTCTTGGGCGGCAGTCCACCGCCCACCCCGTAGTAGGGGCTGTGGCTCAGATTGTGGTCGTCCTGGTAGTGCGCCTCGATCATGGACGGCGGTGCGGCGGCGGTGGCGGACGGCGACACCCGGCTTCGTCGGTACCCCTTCTCGATCCCGCCCTTGCGGCCGCACACGTACACGAGCGCCACCGCGAAGATGATCACCGCGGCGCCACCGATGGCGATCCCCGCTATGGCGCCCGGCGCGAGGCCGCCTCCTCCCTCCGACGAGTCCTCCGACGAGCTCTCCGACGAGCCCTCCGACGAGTCATCCGTCGGTGGTGGCGAGTATGCGGGGTCATCGTAGCTGTCTTCGCCGGACGGCGGCTCGCCCTCGGCGGGGAACGGCTCGCCGGGGCTGAGCTGGAACGTGGTCGTGCCGTTCGTGACGAACTCAACCTGTTCCTCTCTCGTGCGGGTTCTGTTCTGTGGCCATTGTCAGCTCGCTGGGGCCTTGGCGCGCGCGCGCGCGCGCAGCTTGTCCATTTTTCCCGGACAGAGATGCACGTACCGGGTTGATAACTCCAATCATCTTCCACGTGATGCAGGATTCCGGCGCCGAGCTTCACCGTTGGTTAATTTTGAAAGCGTCAGGGGGTAAAGACGCGAACAATCGACTAGGGATCTCGTACCAGTAGAAGAAGACCGGTTCTGTGGTGTTCACCCTCAATGTCCAGGTAGGGAGAGGGTTCTCGTTGCCATCGGGTTGTTCTATGGCTCCGCTGAAGACTGTGGCGATCCGAGTTAGTAAGAACCTCCCCCGTGTCGTCTCAACTTAGGTGAGGTGATGCTGAGAGTGCAAGATGCCAGCCGTCTCCAGATATCGTGATGCTAGGCAACTAGAGGTCGCGAGGAAGATGTCATGGGAGAAAGAGGCAAAACTTCAAGAAAATTCACTTACAGCTCTCCTCGCCAGGGTGGATCATATCGTACGGTACACAGGGCTGGCCGAATTCAGCCTTGACGACCGAGTGGTTCGCCCCGTAGAACCTGAAGTCTGCAGAACACAGTGGTTAGCCAACGCGCGAGCCAACGAAACTTGTGGCTAACCACAAATCCTCGAGGAAGAAAAAAGGAGAATGCGCTTGTTACTGACTGATGATGTCGCCGACTTCTGCTTCTATTGTGTCGGGGATGTATCTGTGGTCGAGGCCAACGCTGACGGTATGGGTCGCGGTGCCCGTCGACGACGACGTCGACGACGCCGACGAACTAGTCGTCGTAGCGGCTGGCCTAGTCGAAACCCGAGACGTCATGGACATCGTCTCGGACGCTTCCTGGGCAGCAGCCGACGATAGCAAGGCCGCCGCGGCCGTAAATAAGAGTTGTAACTTCCTCATGGCGGGTTTGAGTTATTAACCACAGCTACCAGTGGCACCGGAACCTCATCAAAGGGGTTTCAGGTTTTGAGGCGGCAGCGGTGCGGGAAAAGACATGCGGGTTCGGGAAGGGTTTGCTGGGGGGGGGGGGGAAAAAGCCAAA